>QVAJ01000162.1:106548-150518 GCA_003546035.1 Mixornis gularis | reverse complement strand
TTTGGCTGCTGTGAGTCTTTGTCTCCACATCAGGGAAGTTTTCACGCTACAGAATTCTTAGGGTGTTATCATTCAGAGTGGGTTTGTGTTTACATTTTAATGTTTTCCTGTGTTCTAGAATATCATAATGATTGCAATAATTAGCAGTATGATTGGTAGCAGACATGGGGTCTAATGGAGTTTAATGAAATTTTGGTATAGCCTGAAATTTTTTTTTCAATGGAAACAAATAGAGTGAAGTTCTTTCCTGGTATCCCACAGGAGTATCTCCTGTGATTTTTGCATCTATTAAGGTGATTGGCAGCATTTTCAATCCATTTTCCAATTATCTCTCCAAACACTTTGGAAAATTCAATTGCCTAAAGCTCCTTTCCTTCCCTGCCTCTGCCCCCCACCCTCTTCAATTTATGCTACCCCTTATTTAAATAAATTGAAGAAAGAAAAAAATGCTTAGTAACATTTGCTATGGAAAATGTAAGAGGTCAGATTCTTATGGAGAACAAACTGAATTTGGTGAAACTATGAAAATACTTTTCTAGTCCTTTATATACTTTGATGATTTTTACCAAAAGCTGTTATGGAGTGTAAAATGCATCTGTTCTCTCTTGCACTTTGTCACAAAAGATTGCACTGACAGTTTCTTGTGCAAGAGACTGTTGTATGTATTTTGACCCGAGAATTCAAAACTGTGATCTTTTAGTTATTTACTTCATATACATACAAAGAGGAAGTTTTGTAGAGTGATTTCCTCTCTCTCTCCCTGCTAGGACTTCATTTTATATAGACAAGCATGCTAATAGTCACTGAAAAGTTATTGTACTTAAGGAGAAATAATGGGGTTTTTTGGGGGGGTTTTTTGGGAGTTTTGGGGTCTTTTTAATGGAAATGAAATTCATAACCAGTTAATGTGTGTTTTATTCCCTTACTAATCACCACTCTTCCACCCTCCTCCCTGTCTATAGTTGTGGTCAATGGCTTAGCTATAAAAATTTGCAATGGATTGGAAAAAGAGAACAGAGACCAATGGTAAATCTGAATATGTAAATGCATTTCAAAAGTGACGTCCTTGACATTAAATCTGTAAAAGAGCCTCAATCAGTCTTCATATCGTGCTGTTGCCCAGCATCCTACCTAAGCCTATTACTGCTCATACTTGCTGCCAGCATATTCATTAGCTCTTTAATCTTTTAATTCCTATGTGACAGAGAAATAATGTTTGGCTGTAATTATATATGTGCATATGGGTTGTGTGCCCATGCAACCCAAATTTTATTTCTGTTCTTCCTTTTGTTGTTGCTGTGCTTCTCTTCCTGCTTCTCTACAAAGGGCACCGTGGTGCTGCTCAACAGCCTTCTGATGCTGAGTGCTGGCACTGGGCAAACAGATGTGGGAAGTGCTGACTACACCTTTACTCCTCATGGTTTCCTGAGTTGTGTACTGAAATCATCCACATCTGAACATAGACATGACTTACGCTTTCATGGCAAACCAAATGGGCTTTTTTGTATTTAATTCTGAAGTGCAGTCAGATTGTGGTTGCCTTTCTGTGAGACATGATGTCTATGACAGTGTGCCAACAGCCTCTATGGATGGCTGGATTTGAATGTTCCTTTACTGGCCGAGCTCTTCACACCTTTCTCCTGTGCAAAGATTAAAAACATCTATTTGGGAAGTGATTTTGCTGTGGCAGCCTCACGACAGCCCATTCCATTTCCCTAAAATCTTCTTCATTATAAAGAAAACACCTGCTTAGTACGGAGCAAAGGCCAAAAATGTGATTGGGAGAATCTAGTCAGCAAAACTGTTCAAAGGAAAACTTTATTTCCTGCAAGAGCCAATGTGATTCTCAGTGTGTGTGTGTGGAAATGAATACAGACGGCACAGGAGGTAACAGGATGTGTGAAGGAGACATAAAATTGGTGTGTGAAGCCAACAGCACAACACAAATGTTTCCATGGCCATTCAGAGTCGAACTGTTATGGCCTGGGTGCCACTTGGCCTTTTCCAGAGCATGAGGAGTACTTTGGGATGTTGTATGAACCCTCAGCAGTTTGAGAGCTGCCTGTTACCCCATGCAAGCTGGCAACGTGGTTGTGTGGACTGCTCGCTGTTTTGGGTGGTTTTCCACTCTTGGCCCCTGGAGTGTGCCATGTGTGCTCCTGGATCAGAGTGGGATTGGGTGCCCTTCTCCTCCCAGCAAAACCCACTATTGAAGGAAGGCCCCACTCTTGAAAAGTGTGTGGTGCAACCATCAGAAAACCCTCACTGTTGGAAATCTCCAAAGGTTGGCTGTGTCTGTTGGAGCAGAGCTCCAGTTCCCTGACTGTGCCGGGCTGTTGTGGCTGTGCTGTGCCCTGCACACACTGCTGGACTGACAAGGGTGAGGGTGACAATTCAGCCTGCTCAGGTGTGACCAGCTGGGGTTACCTCCAGGGTAGAGACCTCAAACCTCCATTGACGCTGTCCATTTTAAATTGACCAACAGATGGCACCATCAGTCTCCTTTTCTCCTGTGGCTCACAAACAACTCCCGGTGCAAACTCTTGTCCAGACTTCTCTGCTGCTAAATCCAGTAGTTGCTTTCTAATTAATATTTCATTTAAATCCCTAGTGTCTCATAATAGTGCTTAAAATCCGTGCGTGCCTACGTGTGCAGTGAAACAAATTATAAGAATACGTACTCATAATTTAACCTGTAATGTTCCTACTAGTGTGTTAAATGACTCTTCATTTTTGAAGGGTTTCTAAGTCAATGCTGAATTTGAATAATTTAAATAGAAAAGGCACAGATGCATACAGTAGTGAAGAGGTAAAATGCAGTTTGAAAATCGGTGTAAAAAAGTAAATTGCATAAAAAGCATACTGCATTGATTTTTGAAAACTCTACCTTTCTCTTCTCTCAGATTTTACAGTAAGTTTTTGTAGTATTCTGCAGCTTTAAGATACATCCTCAGGATGTGTAGACAACCCCATCAACTGATAAAAATAATGACACAGCAGCTATCTTCTGTATGATCTGAATGGCTAATTAGATTTTCAGAATGAGACACTGCTGAGAATGTGTCAGGAATAAAATCTACCTGGACACAGGGAAAGCAAAAAGTTACAAGACGAGAAAGTTCAACTCAGAGTTTAAAGGAACCATCATATACTTTTGGAGTGATGGATGTTAAGCCATGCAGACATCCAGCTTTGATTAGGTAGTGTGGAACAGAGAGAAAGCTGAGGCTGTGCTGTGTCTGCCATCCTTGCAATGCAAAGGGGTTTTTACTTCTGCTTAAACAGAGTTTCCTGTGTTTCAATTTGTGCTATTCTGTCTGTCTGACAGGTGTCTGTCTCTATCACCTCATTTATACGTGTTGATAATATCCTCCTTGAGCCTTCTGCAGCCTGCACAGTCCCAGCTCTCACAGCCTCTCTTTGTAGGAGAGATGCTCCAGTGCTTTAGGCATCTTTCCTGGCCTTGAGCTGTATGTGGGGAGCACATATTTTTGTTCTGAAAGGCCAGCCATGGTATAAAGATGTTTATGAGCCTGAGTGCTTTGGAGAGCCCAAAGTCTGCATCCCTGCATGATCTGTGTGTAACTTGTGCAAAAGCACCTCTAAAATACTACTACAGAATTGCTTGGCTTCACCAGTTGTTGGCTGATTTTGTACAAAAATGTGTGACTAAATAAAATGTCAGTAAAATTTGGAACCAGTTCTTTTTTTTTTTTTTTTTTTTTTCCTCGTAGGAGAATAGCAGCATCATTCCAAATTCTTTGTGGTGACTGAGTACAAACACGAGCTTAACCTGCAGAACACCAATGTAAACCCTGCTGGTAGGGTGCAGAAAGCAGAGAGAGGGTCTAGTAGCGAATGCAAAGTGAACTTCCTTTACACTCAAGGCTTTTTTTTCCCTTTTTTTTCCTGGAGATATTTTTATCACCACAGGTATTTCATTTATGCTTTAATTAAGCCGTATGATTATAAGTGCTTGTCATTGAGGACATGTAGCTGGGTAATTAGAATGATAGTGCAAGAGGTAATTAGAGAATATAAAAAGTAGCTAGAAATGAGTCTGTTGTGGTGCAGTTGAATTCTGCACAGCTGCTGTGCTTTCCCCACCTCACTGAGTGCTTAAGTCACTGGCTTGCTGTCCATTCACACTACATTACTTTAAACTGGATTAGGGAAGAGTTTAAAGCAAAAACTTAATAAGATGGAAATCCAGCAGGGATGTGAAAGGAGGGACAGCAACCAGAACACCATCCAAAGCCTCTCGTGGATCATAATGAAGTGTGTTCCACAACAGACAAATCTTTCCTTAGCAGAAGTGAAATAAATGTATTGTTCCATAATAAATCCTGTTTAGAGATCCCCAAGGCCTGTGTCAACATGCTGCTTAAGCATATGTTCAAATCCAGTCTGATTTCATGAAGTGCTTCAGCTCTAGTGAGGCTGGGTTATGTGCAAGCAAAGGTTGAAAAATCAAAAACTGTTAATAAATACCCACTTTATTAAACTAAGATTTGTTAGCCCTTTGCCACCGATGCTTTGCTTAGATAGGGTTTCATTAAAAATTGTAGATATTTTGTTTGACTTGAATTTAAGCTGCTGGAAGTCATCAGTAGTGTAGGGACAAATTATTCTTCATTTTTGGTCTGATTTCAAAGACACAATGAAAGTTGATAGAATTTTTCCTTTAAGTCAACAGGGAGCAGCATCAGGCCTTTGCATTCCTAAAAATTTTCCAGAAAGCTTTAGATTTCCTTCAGCACACACATAATTATAATTTGAGTCCCTAAGAACATCATTAAAGAAGCCCGAAAGAGTGAATGTGAATCCAAACTTTTATGCAGAATTCAGAAATCCAGCACTTCTTAATTATGCTGTTCATGGAATGAAAAGCTGAGGGTCAGAGTGAAAGTTTCAGAAACAGAAACACCATTTCTAAAATCTAGGGAAAAAAACCAAAAAACCACCAACCCAGACTTTGCAACTCCCAGCATATTCTGTAGGTTTGTGAGGTGTCTTTGATTTTTATGTCATAGTTCTTTTCTTTAATCAGACCTTTGGAAAAGGAAAGAAGCCAGCGGTTCTCTTGCGTGCACTCCTTTACTACTTGAGGATATTTTGGGAGAAAAAAGGTGCAGCTGTTCCTGTTCCTCTGAATCTAAAGGAAAGTTTCTGAGTTAAGGACTTGCTTTGTAACCCCAGGAAGGCAGTTGTAGCTTTCTGATTAGCTGTTCTGGGTCTTACATGAGCTTCATTCTCTATTGATTTATGGTGAGTAGAGATAATTCTATGGGATACAAAATATTGTCTCTTAAATTGTGTGCTGGAACCTCACTATAAATTTGTTGTTCAAGATGTTTCCCTTTCATAATTAAATTGCAGTACCTAGTTTTATTGCTGTTCCCAGGGATAAATCTCTGATCTGAGAGCTTTCACACTCCATATCTTTATTGCTCTCGTTTTTATTACAGGTAAGGGATTATTTTTTACTATCTTCTTCATGATCTTGACAGAAACTTAACATATATTGGTCTGTTCCTTCTAATTTATTCATTGAGTGGAGAAACCTTGTATTAATAAGCTTTATGCATATTGCCCCATTCTCCTGTGTTCTCTTCATCTTATGTGCAGGTGCCATCTGATTTTCTATATAATTTTTAAGCTCGTTGGTCTCTGTTCTTTAGGACACCCGTTGTGCTGGGTGTATGACTGCTGTTACATTTAAAGGAATGTGTGTGACATCGTATATAGTAACAAAACCAAAAATTCTGGAAAGCAGAAAATCAGGCTTGTGTTTCAGTTACAGGTTTCAGTTACAGCAGCAAATCCTGGACCCCCCCCTTTTTGGAATTACAGTCTAGAACTATGGGGTTTTCTTGGAAGGCAAAAAGAACAATAAACTCTTTGGTTTAGGGCTTTTCCAGAGAAGAACTTGAGTGGCTGAAACATTTGTGAAAATGCCATTGATAGCCTTGTCTTTAAAAATAAAATGAAGCTCCAGGTGTGTGAAGAATTAGAACAGAAGATGAAAGCAATGCACAAGAATTATAAACAGCATAAAATCTAATTGCAGCATTTAACATTTCTGCTGTAATGTCATAAATGTCAACCAATGGTGCCTTCAGCAGAGATTAAATGGCTTCACTTCACCAGTGGGATGGGCATGAGTAGTAATAATTCCAGTTGTTCCTTGTGCACAGCTGTCCCAAGATCTCTTTTGGCAAGGAGTCCTACCTTTGCTCCCTTTGAAATTCTTCTTCTGGGATTTGTCAGAATGTTACCCAGGATTTATGTAAACTGGGGAGCCAAGCTGTTGCCATGACAATCTCAGCTGTTTATAGCTTTTTTTTTTTTTAATATATAAGCACCATTTGTTGTGGCACAGTTTCTAAGATTTTGAAGATTTGTATTAGGAACAGAGAAATATGTGATGGAGGGTTCTATCTTTCTGCTTTTACAGGAAAGGAAAGAATAAATGAAATCTTATTCCTCAAACACCTTAGGCTGTGTAAACAAGGGTCAGAATGAAGCCTGGATTGCACCTTGAACTCTGCAACTTTGTGCATTAAAGTATGGTACTGTTCAAGTGTGTCAAGCTCCAAGCTTTGTTGGGTTGGATCACGTTTAAGGAGCTGGAGATGCTCCTTCTGGTGGCTCTTGTATCACTTGGCATTTCTCCATTTTTAAAAGCTGTTCTTGGTGTATTCTGGTGGATAAAATGCTGGCAAGTGTTGGTTCAAACAATTTTTGGAAATGCAGTGCTGTATTTCGATTTACATTCAGCCCACAGTGATTAGTGGGCTCTAATAGAGGTGCTTTATCAATCATGCAGAGACTTTGTTACAAATTTACCTGCACATCTTAAACATGGCCTTTGACTCCTGAAAATCAAGTTGGCTGTCTCTTGACAGAAGGTTGTTAACATTGCTGGGGTTTAAGAAAAGACTAGCTTGCCCGTCCTAAAGAAGTTATATTTATCATATTGTATATGTTTTTTCATGTTTTAGCAAAATGAAAGCACTGTGTTTATTTTATGTCGTGAAATAAAGGGTGAAAAAGCTGTGTATCTTTTTTGAATTGGAATGTATTTTATCACATTTGTGATGGGGGAAAAAATATTGTTTCTAAGAGAAAGACAAAAAACCAAACCCACCTGGATTTCAGCAATAAAGGCTCTTAACATCATCTCTGGTTTAGAGAGCTTTGGATCTGAGGGTTTCATTCAGGCAAGACATTTTTATGGACTGCCTGTAACAGTGACTGGGCATTTAGGAATATATAGGGCTTGCAAGGAGGTTTTTCAGTATTTTGAAGTAGTAATAGCATTTTCCTTTCTCCATTCCAAACAGTTAGATTCAGGATAATTAAAATATTGTCTCTATGAGGTGTAACTTAAAAAGAAAGTGTAACAGATTATAAAGTCACAGGAAGAATATTTTCAGGTATGTTCAAGTTACTTTGAAAGAAACTTTAATTTCATATGCAAATGCAGGTACCTGGAAGCAGTTTCAGAAATCAGTTTTCTCTAATAAGTGATAAAAACACAATATCCAATAGTGCCAAATTTTTGGGATAGATAGCCTTTGTAATCAGTCTCCCTCTTGTGATTTAACTGTGATGATGATGTCAACTTGTACTTTGTGGAAGCATTTATAAAACCAAATATTTTAAGCCCCCCTAAATCTGTAAGTGTTCTTTTCAGCTTGGCTCATAAGTTTTGTGATTTGGGTGTTTTCCCTAAAGGTTCAACTAGTGGAATCAATAAATTGCACTGAGAACATAGTCTTTCATTAAAGCTAAATACTGTAAGAATATCTGCAGTCTGCCTTTGCAGAGGAGCTCTTTAAATATTGAATTGATTGTGTTCTGTTGATTCAAAAGTCAGAAGTGAAAAGTCAAAGCTAAAGAATCACAAGTTTTATGACATTGAAAATTGTCTAAGAGTTTTGGAAGCTACGTTGCTGGTTTTCCTTGAATTTCAAAATACTGAGATTCTGAACAACTAAACAACATCTGCTGAAAATAAAAACAGGTTATGTTTTCAGTAAGCAAGAAATTAACTGCTCCAGAAACTGCTCCAGATAGTTTAGAAATGCTTATTGATCAAAAACTAATTTCTTCCCTGTTTTTGATGAAATTCCTTGCCTTTACTTTCAGTCTTAATAAATGTGTGGGTTTTTGTTATCTGTCAAGCAAATGCCAGAATTCCGAATTTAGGCTTTTCATGTGCGTGGTGCTTCTAACTATGACCATTCAAAAATTCGGTCTTGTTTCTGCTCCCTTTCCTGGGGAAAATTGGTCACTTGGTCATACTATTATGATTTGAGAAACCAAAAGCTATTAGTCCTTAAAAGTTAGTTTGTTTTTTAAAGATGTTTTTGCATTTCTTAGTGACAGAAACTTCCTTTTCATGCAGCAAGAAATACATAGTTCCTAATATTCTGATACAAAATGTTAAGTATCAAGAAGTTCCTATCTTGTAAGGTTTATTTAAAAAGTCATACCAGCTAGCAGTGATGTGCAGTTTCAGTCTGTAGTCTGGTTTTCTTACTGTCCTGGGACAGCAAAACAATCTTTCACTTTTTTCTTTTTCACAAAACACTGTTAGCCTGATGCAACCTCTGCATTCCTGATGGTGAAGGGACTGGAGGGGAAGCTGTGTCAGGAGCAGCTGAGGTCACTTGTTCTGTAGAAGAGGAGGCTGAGGGGAGACCTCACTGCAGTTCCGACTTCCTCATGAGGGGAAGAGGAGGGGCAGGCACTGATCTCTGCTCTGTGGTGACCAGGGACAGGACCCGAGGGATTGGCCTGAAGTTGTCAGGGGAGGTATAGGTTGGATATTGGGAAAAGGCTCTTTACCCAGAGCATGGTTGGGCACTGAACAGAGTCCCCAGGGCAGTGGACACAGCACCAGGCCTGACAGAGCTCAAGAGGTGTTTGGACAACACTCTCAGGCACATGGGGTGACTCCTGGGGTGCCCTGTGTGAGGCCAGGAGCTGGACTCYRTGATCCTTGTGGGTCTCTTCCAGCTCAGCATATTCTGTGATTCTCTGTGAATCATGTCTGAGTCTCCTACCTCAYGTTTTCAGTCTATTGTTGACATTAACAAATTTTGACAAAAGGTTAGCTGTTTCAGATATAGCTACAATTTCCAGCTTAGCTTAACCTTAAGAAAAAGGTGGGCTCTTCCTGGAGAGAAGAGGCCGTGCATTGCTGCTTCTTCCCTTAGGCTGCTCTCACAATCCTGTGACTCTGTGGTCACCAGAGCCACCTGCTGACCTGGGTCAAAATGGATCATTTCTAGGCCAGCCTGACTCAGATGTGGATAAGTAAGCTGACCATGTGGCCACAAGTTTCTTGTCAGTGGCCAAAGAGGGACAGCAAGCAAGTAAGACTGARTTGTTGGGGACAGGGAGCTGGGGATTACCTGGTTTTTTATCAACCAGTTGTTAGATTGAATCACAAATCTTTACAGGGTTCTGATTTACACACAAATTTACTTGGTTTTCAAAGCTTTGTGCACCATGGTGGGAGCAAAGATGAAAAGAGGGCTAGGGAAGCGTCTCCAAGTGCAAACTTCCCCCTTGTGGACTATAACTAGGAGATGAATTTTTATTGTTCCTTTTTCTATTATCTTCGCATTCTCACATGGGACCAGCTCAGTGCAGCTCATACAGCAAAACAATAAGTTGCTCTGAACTGATGACCCGTTGTGCTTCAAGAAGGAAGGACAGCGTGGAGGAGGGATGAGGAGGAAAAAACTATAAAACAACCTTGTGCCTCAGTCTTACGTGAATTTTTCTTTAAGTATGCTGTAGGCAGCATAGAAGCGTTTCCCTGATGCTCAGAGTATAACTGTGGGCATGAAAGCAGCCTAATTTAATTAAACAGGTGAACAAATTAATTCAGKCTAACATTAGTCATTTAAACATTTRGCTTGGTTTTCCAGAAGACTCTCAGAGCACTTGTGGAAATAGAACTGTCTCTATAGTTTCAGAGGTTGTAGAGATACTTCAGGTTCAATTTTGATTTAATAAGTATTCCAGCAAAATGRTAGCAGTAGAGTAGCAGAAAAATTSCCTTACAAGGTGCCTTTCACTGATAACAAAGCATAAGCMGCCCTGACTTGCCTTATATAGGGATGTTAAATTTCCTTGTCCTATAAAGAGCTCCAGGTCTCCAGCCTCCATGGAAATGAATGTGTGCTTCCACTGCCTGACTACTCCTGTGAAAGGAGACCTCAGAGGGTAAAAAAAAACAACTCTATTATAGAGTTTTCCCTTATGTTTAGGCACTTTGAATCCATCTCACAATAAAAACAAGTCCAAATTGATCCGCTGTGGAAWCTTCCAGACTGGAAGAACATTTCTTTTGAGGTGCATATTGCCTTTTTAAAATAATATTTTATTTTAAAATTCCTTCAAAACTTTTTCTTCGAAAAAGGAAAAAGAAAAAGGAAAAAGAAATAATTGAAGTGTTATTTTTCATGTAGGGCACTGAAGAAATCCTTCTGGGTCATTGATACATGTGGCATTTTGAAATTGATAGTTCTCTACCCGTTGTGGGAAACTTGTACGTATTTTTATGAAGGTCCACAAGCAAACATCTACCAGCCTTGCCCACAATACCTTTGTTGTTTTTCTTTTTCAACTAAATCTGAACCTRCTGAGGGCAGGTGCCTAAAGGTAGAGGTGAAAACCAAGATTATTTCTATTCTATTGGCTTGTTGTCGTTGAGGATGAGKGTGATAAATTCAGCTTAGCAAGCAGGCTTCTTTGCTTGTGCACTGCTAGGAAGTATCCCCACTAAACTGCTCCATTGAAGACAAATATTTCTATACATTTGGGCACTGATTGCTGTTAACAAGTGCCACACACAGCTCCTTCTGTTTCTTGTGATCCCAGCCAGAATCACCTGTAGTCTCTTTTTCTCACGGTGCTTAATGCTGTTTCAGAACTTTCCTAGGGAGTTTATTGTGGTCACAGATATTTGTGCATAACTTTTAATCTATTTATGGCTATGTCATGCTCTTAAAGTATTTGGAATTAATATCTGCCGTTTGTTAAGTAGTGACTAGCTCCAAAAACATTCTTGCTGTTGCATATCTAAGTGCTGCAAWGCAAATGAGGAAAAGTTTGCATGTGTTGTCTTACAGACAAATAGAAGGGGAGAATTTCAAATATTCTTTTCTACTACTGCTGATGGGTAACACATGTTCTGTGTTTTGAAACTCCTGCACTTCAGAAAAATAAGAGATCCTTGTCTTCTAAAAGTCACATGCTTTGATTTAATGAGTAAGCAGAATACCCAGCACGAATCAGTGAAAACCCAGTGCTGAGAGGACATGCGAGGAGGGGAAATAACCTTTGCATAAAACTTGGACATTTAGTAGCAATTAGATGCTGCATTAAGATGCTGTGTTGAGGCTCTTCTTTCATATCTGATGTCTGAAAACAGCAGACTGATCCGGGTCCTTGTGTAACACATGGAAATGTGCATGTGCAGAATTACAGAGGGACTTTCTASTTGGTCTAGGCTTTCACTTATGAGTTTTACTGGGTTTTGAAGGCTCAGCAGTAGCTGGTTTTGTTGTGTTTAATAAGCTGTATGAGGAGACAGAATAAAGACTAAAAGAATAAGAACATGACAAATGTATCGAGAAGCTTAATATTTATTCCTGATAATCATGAATATATGCCTAAACCACTCTTCCACTGCTTCTGAGGCTTATCCATCATTACTGAAGGGGCATTTTTACACAGCATCTGTTACGGTAAATATTCTTCTCATTTGACTCTGGTAACTTTCTGCCTTGATTTCATCTGTTATTCAAAGGCTGATTTAAAAACCTAATTATTCTTCTAATGCTCTGAGTCTGAAATTAGCATTAGAAATTGCTTTTTTTCTTTTTAATCAAAATTACCTTTTGCATCATTGTTCTGTACTTCTGCAGTACAAAAGAGATGAAGCTGTGGGAGAGAATCCAGTAAAAGGCCACTTTGATTAAGGATCACCATTCTGTGATACTTCTTCTGTACCTGTACTTTTGTGCCCAGGTTATGATTTGGACTAAAAACAAATCCTGCACAAATTCACATTTAATCAGTGCCTCTGCAATTCCCTTGCTATCCTGCATGGTGACAAGCACATTGATAGCAAAAYTTGATTTTCTTTGTGGCATCTCTTGGACTTAATCTGGCATACCCCTGAAAAMACCAATGAGCTGGATAATAGCAGCTTTTGGGGATCAGATCTCTGAAATTTGGTCACCTAGCATTAGTTACTTGATTGCAAAGGAAACAAGTAATAGGTCAACTGATTTTTCTAAAATGGGGCTCAAAATGGTTGCTGAATAGAGTAAAACTATGTCTGCAATTACTTGTGTGTGTGTGTAAAATTTTGTATCAGAAAATATCCATGGTGAAAGTCAGACCTTTTAAAAAATACTGTGGATTGATAGGCTATTGCACTAGAAATGAGAGGTCCTTAATGCASGGTGTTGTATGGAGGGGAGAAAGTATAACTCACTCTGTCAAGCATTCTAATTTGCAGGTTCCTGTTCTATTATAATTCAGGGATAGGAGTAATAAATAGAAGGATAGCATTCCATGAAGGAAAGAAGATAGAAAAACGAATATATCACTTTTACTTCTTCTATAACTTCTCAATTTATTTCTGTTTTCCTTTTTTTTTTCTTCAGAGATTGTTAGTTTTGATCACCCTCTAGCTCAGAGTTGATAAAATAATAAAGATAATATCGTTCCCATAGGTACTAWTACTACTTCCATATCAGAGACATCACTAAAGAATCACACCTTTTTTTCCCCCATGAATCATGTTTAAGACACAGAGATCTTGGAGTGGAGGGAGAAAAGAGATAGGGAGAAGGTTGGCCAGTGTTACTTTACTTTTGTTTAAGGGTTTTGCACACCTTCAGTTTGCTCAAAGATAATTGAGAGGGGGATATGTCGGGTATAGACTGAGACTGGGAAAATAAAGACTGTTAACATTTTCAGATGGACTGTGCGTGTTTGTAAGTGAGAAGGCAGGGCAGGCATAATCTAGGATTAAGATTTTTGATGTATGAAGACATTTGAGGCATCAAGGMTGATACTGAGTTATATAAACATGCTGTGCATGCAAGGGCTCATTATACAATGTGGAAACAATCTCTTGCAAGACAAACGGTGCAAAATYTTAGGATCCTGTTTCGTATTCGGTATTTTCACTCCAGTGACTTTATTCTCTACATCCAATCTATTGATTTTATACCAACAGCTCAGCACCCTGTAAGTCACATCACTATTTCCARTTTCTGGCTGTAGGTCTTACCATGATGACAACTCCCTCAAACTATTCAGCCATTGCACGTACAGAAAACAATGGACTTCGTTGGTAGTTATTCTCCGCCAGATGAACGTACAGCAKGTTGGATAACTACCTACTCCTCCTAAATGAATGTGTTTGGAAGAGTTATATTCAGAATGTACTTTTTGCCCTCCTCTGCTGACAAATTGTTCAGCTGGGTGCTCGTCATAGCAAGCTGTCAGCCATATGGATGCCATTCAGCCATCTTTTCCTCCTCGCATGCTGTTTAGCAGGGCCCACACAGCCAAATGTCTGTGAGTCCTGAGATCCAGAGTGACTCAACAGAGCTGAGAGAAAGGCCACAATTTTCTCAAGTGGCAGCAGGCACCTGTGTCTCTGCTTTACTCATCTTCCTGTCCAAAAAAAAAAAAAAAATTCCAAAGAACCCTCCTGTACATAAATTTAAGTTCTTTCTGCTGGGCTGCGCAGTTGCGTCGCTGTCTGCTTTACTGANCATTCAGCCATCTTTTCCTCCTCGCATGCTGTTTAGCAGGGCCCACACAGCCAAATGTCTGTGAGTCCTGAGATCCAGAGTGACTCAACAGAGCTATTGAATGGCATCCTAATCTTTTATGTGGCACTAGGTATACTTTTCATAATTTTGTAATACAGAAGGTGTAAAAACAAAAAAAAAAAAAAAAATTCCAAAGAACCCTCCTGTACATAAATTTAAGTTCTTTCTGCTGGGCTGCGCAGTTGCGTCGCTGTCTGCTTTACTGATGTGGCTTTGCAGCTGTAACAGATGAGTAATATTAGATAAGATGGATGTAAAAATAAACTAAGAGGAGAATGGCAGTTTGCAATAACCTTGGTCATGTTGCAACACAGAGGGGAAAAATAAAACGTGCAGAAGTTGTCAGCTGGTGTGGAGACGCTGTTATTAAAATAGAAATAGTATGGAAAAATCATGGCTCAGATGGGCTGCTAAGAGGTTTTCAGGAAGCCATAAAAATGTGCAGTTATATTACACTAAATGTTAGTTTACCATTAGAGTTCCTAACAGTAATAGCTGCTAACCAGCAAAATCTTCACAGGAACATTTTCCTAAATGTGTCATCATTGACTTAGTTATGCAGAAATGCCCAACAGGCCCAACATGATGGCTTTTTAAAGAAGGGACAAAGGGACCTGCACTGTGCCCCTTTTTACTTTGATATTGTGGTCCTGGGTGCTTAGAGGTTTAGATCCTGGGGGATAAAGGTAAAGGAGTTGTGTAAAAACAAAGCATAATTTTAAATTTTCTCATTAGATTGACATTTTCTGACAAGGCCCAGTGCAAAGAGAAACACCAACCGCAGTTTGGTCCCTAATTCTGGATCACCTGGTTGGTCTGAACCCTCTTTGGGTTTTGGCCATCCATTGGCCTCCCCCATGACAATAAGAATATTTTAAACCGTTCCAAATGATCACGGTTTTGCTCAGCTGCCCACGCTTTGCCATGGTTACGTGAAGAAGCAACTCCACGACGCATGGTTGGCATTTCTGGCGTTTGTTTGTTTGTTTGAGCTCTGGGAGGGTTATCAGTGATCTACATCCGAGAGAGGAGGCTTGAGTTTACATCCCTCCAGCCCCCRGGCTGTTAATTTTAACCAACCTGCCAGAGTTTGCGCGTTGGATGTGTTTGGGGCATGCCAGGGCGGGGGTGGTACAAGGGGGATGTGTGACCAAACAGCAGGTGAAGGTGGCTTCACTGCCATGGGAACCKGATCTCCCGTGGGGAAGGGGGCACAGAGATGTGTTGTTTGGTAGCTGCATTTATTTTAAAGGTTGTTTGTGGCATGGAAATGTCACCAATGAGGGCTGTGGCTCAGAGATGGCTGGCAGTGACCTTGGTTTAAAGTGTTTCCAGCTCTGCATTGGCCGGGATAACCCTCGCTGAGTTCCTGGCTGAAATGTTTTCCTCTGACACGGAATTATGTTAAGATTGGTGACCTTGTAGATACACGTTCTTGACGGCAGTTTCATCTGCTGGGCACTTCATTGGTGGATCCTGCCTGAAAAACTAGGCAGATGGTTTTGGTTGTTGTGAAAATTGAGATTGGATCAAAGGCTGAGCCTCCTTGGTGTCCCCAGACCAAGCTTGTGTTGTCCTGTAGCTCCCAAACCAAAATGCTCTTCTGACCATCTTCAGTCTGATCCTTTCAGTTTCTTGAGCACTGGGGTTTGGTACAGGTAACTTATGACATCTCCAGACTGGAATGTCTCAGTTGTGACTCAAGCTACAATGCTTTCATTGCAATAAAAGCTGAAAAGATTCAACTTAAGTGATGTTCTTATTTATGATTCTGATCAATCAGGAAGAATAAAATCAAATAATAGTTCTAAACTTACTTTGCATTTGTGCCAATTTGATCATTTCTCTGTGTGGAAGTGGATTTCCTCTCTCTTGCAGCCATTAAAGATGTCAATTGCCAGTGAGTACAAAGCTCATATTTCCTAAGGGAAATATTCAATGGGAAATACTGTATTTTTTAAAGAAATTATGAAGTACAGTAGATGCCTTTTGCTTTTTTTTTATCATTTAATTTTACTAGACAATTGTGAATGGCCATTGAGAATCACCAATAAGAGCATTAACCACTGAAAGAGTATTAGCTTGACTTATTTTCCACCCAATTACACATTCATTCAGAAGTGGATTCCATGAAAATGTAGAGAAAACATTGAAAAATAACATCGAATATCTAAAACTTTAAAAAGTGTTCTTGAATTGCAACTTTCTTGCTCTGGCCCTACATGAGAGGAAACCCTGTATGTGATTAGTAAACAGACATATTGTGGTTACTGTATTTGTCCATTTTTTGACAACATCTTACTACAGTTTTTAGATTTAAAAAAGAAAAGTGAGTGTTGCTGAACTAATTTACCAGTTAGCTCACAAAGTTGTCTGAGAYGGGTATTGAAATAATTGCATTGAAGGAATGTTCTTTACACCTGCAAGTGAGGCAGCTGCTGCCAAAACCTCGAAAGTATCCCTTCAATAAACTTTCAGTCTACATAATGACTTTTCCCATTGATGCTGGGGTTTGGCCTATTATGCAAACATGAACAGCTCAAGATGTTAAACCTAAGTTATGTTTTGAGAATGTTAATAAATTTTGTTAGAGCTTAATGTATGTTGTCCTGCTTTAAATTTAATTTTAAATAAAATAAATAGGCTTATTCTGTAAGAAATATAAAAGAACACAGTGTTTTTAAAAATTGATTTATACAGCTTTTGGAATGTTGAATTATCTGGTTTTGCATTTCATTATGTCTGCAGATTTCAAATGACATTAGGCTGGGCTTTGTGTATCCCCTAAGCCAGAATTTTCAGTTAATATTTGTATCTATGAAAATACAGATAAAATCCTTGTTAACAGGAGGAAATTATTTTCAGATTTTAGTAGGACTAGTAAGGCCACACTATTGCTYTCCAAGTTACATGGAAGAATTTTTCAGCCAAGGACACAACTGAAAGCTAAGGGCCTATGGCAGAATTATCTGATTTTACTTGGCATTTGTTTAACTGTTGTGTGCGTTGCTGAAGGCCATTTGCTCTGACAAGAAATGTCAAATAAACCAGTAATAAATCAAAACAGGAGATGGAATGCAGCTCTCTTTCCTTTTTTTGTACTTTGGCAAGGTAAGGAAGGGTTTATAGACTACTGAAATTCAAAGGATTGCTCACATATGGAAAAATATTTTTTCGATGGGACAATTCTGTAAACTTAAGTCTCTGGAAGTGTTACAGAAGTTGTTCCTAATTACATACTTTAATGGTGTCCAACTAGTAGTAGGTACAATCTTTTGTGTATGACCAGCAGTAACTATTTCTTATAAATGAGCATTTCTCCCACTTCTCTAGTTTATAATACAGTAAAACATGTGGTATGAAAAGATATATATATCTGATGCATATGCCTTTTAAAATATGGTACATTTCCTTGCTGTAGACAGACCTTAAAATTGAAAATCTGGTCAGTAAGTGGATTTACATTTATAAACCCTGAAGCTTATTGGTGCCTGCACTGGATGATGTCCACTTTACATGAAGGAGAATTAATTTTTTTGATTGCTAAGTGGKTTTTTTTTTGAAAATTACTTGTCACATTTTGTTGCCCTGCTTTCCTTTAGCAAAATAAATCTATTCATCCAAGGACTAGGATAACTATTTAGAAGTGGACTTTGTTTCTTTACCAAAAGGGCTGTGGGATTCAGGAGAGGATAATTCACAGCTTTCACAGTATCTTATTCATAAGGAGCAACATCCATATCAAGTTACAAAAGACGAAGCAAATGTATGTCATGGTTTTCACAACTGCTTGAAAATCATCAGCATTTTTAATCTGCTAATAAGATCCTGCATAGTTAAAAACCAGAGAGGAGGGATTAATACTGGTGRAAGAGTTCAAACAAAGGTAAGAAGTTTTGGAAGTGAAAAGTCATCGCAGTCTCTAAGCAGAGAAAAACATCAACTTTATTTATAATGCAAAACTAAAGAGAATCCTTTAAAAATGTATTGATGTAGTAAAACTCCATGGGAGGTTTGACTCATTTGTGTGTTTTAATGGTGTTTTGGGTTGTTTGTGCCAAAAAAAAAAAAAGGGAAATGCACAGTAGTGTAATACAGTGTTTGAATGTTGGAAGGAATAGAAAATTGAAGTAATATTTAGATGACTATAGAATAATAGACTCTACAAATGTCAATTAATAATATCATGTCAGTTTTTATATTTTGTTTTGTTCTGTTTTTTGGACACTTACTCTTCACTAAGCAATCATAGGCTTTTACCTCAGCTTTGTCATCTATTTCCGTGTTGATTAATTCTTGTAGTCATTTAAACAGTTTTTTAATTAAGTAATTTTTTGTTTAAGATTGCTGATAAATAGTGGGGGCAAAAAACCCCAAGAAAACATTTTATTGTTAAAAAGCCAGTTCTGTTAAAATGTAGTTTTCATCATATATTTCCATTTGTTTTTAATTACTAAGTACATTTTCCTGAAAATTACGAACCCTTGTGGGTTAAAGGTTCCTGTGCTCCTGCTGCTTATTTCTTTCACACGGACATCCTTCCCTGTTTCTGGCAACCAGACTATCTTTARAGCAGCACATGGTAGCACTGCAAACTCCGAGCACTGGCTTCAGTGAGAAACAAGAAGCTTTTGAACAGCAAAAGCCCGGATCAAATCTTGAGGTGGTGTTAACTGATTTTGTTCTGACTTGGAGCAGATGTTCAGGTTTCCACTATCTGAGCACCTTATCTGTGTGTATCTTCACATAAAGGTCTGCAAAAACCATTGAGAGGTGAAAACTGAAATGACKTAGTGGCAGAATCTCTGTAAATAATAAAATTTCAAGCTTGCCATACAGCATTCCTTTGGCTTTTGTGGTTGGCTTTGTACATATATTATAAATATAATGAGCATACGAGCTGGGTTTCAATGAGAGCAGTATCTGTGTTGAATGAATTAACAGTATTTTTATCAGGACTGGRTGAAGTCTTCATCTAAACAGGAATGCTGCTCAGCTACATAGTTGTGACCACGTCATATGTGAGGGAAAAGTGTATTTTACTCAACAGTGCTAGTAAGGCTGGAAGGGAGAATTAAATCATCTTCACTCCTYTATAAGATCTATAAATAATATTTTAATATTTTCCACTTAACTTTATTCATCGTTTATCTTCCGTTTCAAATTAAGATGACACTACTACAGAACAAAAAAAGGGCAGGAAAATCTACTCTACTCTAGATCTTTCTTTTGTATATATTCCTTCCTTAGGAACTGTACTAATGTAGCATAATTTTCAGGACAAAATATKAGGCAGCCAGCTTCCCAACTTGGCACAGATCTCATCCCCATCTTTCAAGCTGTTTGTGGGACAATCCCGTGACCTGGATTGGGGTGCTGTCCACATTAAAATAAAACAGAATAGATGATTTGAAATTGCCACCTCACCAAACCCTACCCTGCCACAAAGTGACCGTGATTCAATGGGAATCTCATGTAGCAAACCAGTACCATTAAAGGACAATTCAGGAGGGACCAGCCACACGGAACTGTTTTATTCTTTATCAGCATCCAGTTAATTTGTATCTAAAGCTGGCTAGAGAGCTGGGAGTGTCAGGAAGCCTGTATGCTAATTGCCTTTAAAAATAAATGCATCGGAGGCACTGGGGCATTTCTGTTGTGGTTTTAGATTGTTCATATAAATTATGAGGTTATCAAATGCGAGTGTGAAATTGTCAGGCATATGCTCAAATATCATCTTCCTAAGCTGTGCAATTACTCAGGGTGTCATCTCAGTCTTCAAGCGACCAGGAACTTCTGCTTCTACATAAAACATCMTCAAGGTATTACAAAGCCTTTGGCGATAGAACACAATTAAAATACCTCAAGCAGCGAAACCCATTAATATAAAACAGGCCAAGTTCAAGAGAAATAGTGTTTGGGTGTGCCTCCTTGACAGTGACAGGAGCACAGAGCCCTTGCAGATTAAATCACCCTGCTGAGAAGCCAGTGTCTCTGCATTGTAATGTCCCCACTGCATTGCCAGAGCTGCTGCACTGAGAGAGAATTTGGACACCTCTGTGCCACGCCTTGGTGACTACAGGCAGCAGTGGTCTGTCTTTTGTGAGTTTAAATCATACCAAGGCAGGAATAGTCAAGCATAAGACAGATGTTTATGTTGCCAGCTTCATCTGCAGCTGAGTTAGTGTGTCCTGTTCTCCTCCTGACTCCCTCTGGTCCTGTGGCCAAGTCCTTACAGCCAATCCATAAGGGCACAAGC
The DNA here is from genome assembly GCA_003546035.1 of Mixornis gularis. Lineage (NCBI taxonomy): Eukaryota > Metazoa > Chordata > Aves > Passeriformes > Timaliidae > Mixornis > Mixornis gularis. Next base: position 130,379 of record QVAJ01000162.1, on the reverse strand, counting down.
AGTTTGAGCAGCCTGGATGCAAGGTGCCTCTGCTCAGGACCCCAGTGGAGTATTGTGGGGCCAAACCTGCTCCAATGTGTTCTGCAGGACCAATAAAACCAAGGAAACATCCCCTCAGCCCACAATTAATCATATCCTTTGAGATCAAGAATGCTCTGTCAACACACTGAGTAACAAAACCAAATTATACTGCCAGCTTCTTTGCACTTACACAGTGCTTTTATAGTAAACCTGTAAAATTTTCATCTTTTCAGCATGAAAAGAATGAGATGCACTGCACCACAATCAATCAGCTTTCCTTGTAGACAGTTTGCTAAGTTATCTTCATAGRTGTTTTTTGAAAATAATRGTTAAAATAGTTCAGAATAGTCACATAGAAAAATTATGTGCTGGAAAATTTCRCTTCACTGTTACTGCATTTACACAATGTAGAGTTTACATTGTGCACATAAAGAAAACATCTGCATTCTCTAATTATAGACGCTTTAATAAACACCAGCTTTGAACCATGACTTTCTCTCTATCCATACAGTCCCAGCTTACACAACTGTGAGACATTTCCCTGTGCCACCTTCCTGATGTCCCACGTGGGACTTGACCCCAAATAAGTAACTCTGTGCAGATAAAGGTGGGCTCTGGGTACAGTTCCTTTTTAAACTCTACTGAAGTTGCCAGCAATGAGGATTTCTGGATGGCAACATCCCGTCGTTGGAAAGAGAAAAATTTAATTCATGTAAGCATGTAAAGAGCTCTGGGATGAAAATCACTCTCAGTAATTGCTTGCATGGCCTGTCCTTGAAAATATCATCAATTTTCACTGGTTTTATACATCATTACTGAGTTACTCATCTCTCAATTATTGTACTGCAACCTTAATAAAAGGGTGGACCGTATTTTTTATCCCATTGTCATCCCACCTGATGACACTCTAGTTTTCAAGAGGGCAGCATCTCTTCCCACCACAGCAGTCATGGAAATGTAGAACTATCAGTGGTGCAGTCCAGATGTACATCCTACAGTTTTTGCCAGGCAGGTAGGGCTACATATCCTTTTCTAGTGAAATTTTATTTCCTAACTTAGCATTAACCTTTCATTTTTTTCTGCCAGGGGGGCCTGTCTGCTGTGGGCAATCCAGTTTATTTTTGAAAATTATCAATCTAGCAATAATAATTATACCYATAAAGCTTCCCTGTGCTAGTCTGTGTCATTAATTGAACAATATGTTTTTACATATAAAGGTGTGTTTTACATATAAATCTGTGCCAGGTGCTTTAATGAAATCTACATATAATACRTGCTATGCTTCCATACCAGAAGTTTTTATGATTTGCTCAAGTACTTAGTCAGGGTCTCTGGCATGATTTATTAGCTGGTTAAAATTCATAAGTGCCATTTCCTTGAAGTGATTACAAACTTTCTCATTAATACCTGTACAACCATCACCGTAGGTGTTTGTTTTTCTTGCCAAAATCATCTTGCCCCCTGTGCCATCACCTGTCATGCTGCAGGCTCCAGACTTAGTGAATGCTAATTCACCATAGTGAATGCTCTGGAAGCTGCCTCTTCCATCAGGATTCCTTGTGCCCCTGGCTGAGGGCACAGTTGTGCCCTGCAAACTGCTTTTTAGTGGTCACTGTACAGGTTTTGGCTCTCTTAAATTCATCAAGTAATTCCTACCCATCTATTACTACATAAAAGCGTTTTATTTTGCCAAGTGTGAAGACTGACTTGCTAAATAAGCAGTATAATAAACGAATGCCTGAAATAATATGGCAACAATTTGACTGGCTCAAAACTTCTCTCGTGATTTGTGTGCAATCTATGTGGGAAATGGCATTTACAGCTTCACTGGAGAAGGTTTCTGTTTGCTCAAAGGTTCTCATTGTTTGTCCCAAAATAAACTCAGGGAAAGAAATTAATCTTCCAGCAGGTTTCTAGAAATCTGTGTTTGTTATGCTTCTGTGTCTTCTTTATCATGTGCCACTCCTTCATAGAACCCTTGTCTTGTCTTGCAGGTTTCACTTTCAAAGCTGGAGACCAGACTGCCTGCAGCAATGGAATTCCTYGCTTCCTAACCTGAGCAGGGGCAGAGGTAAGGAGGAGGGAAAAATTGCTTCTGGCCAATCTCTGTGTATTATAAACTTTTTTTTTGGTAACATTCTGGGTTTGGTTTGACAGAAATCTGTTGCTTTGGTTGCCATTTSTTTTGACTGTATAAAAACCAATTATTATAATGCTTAGATTTGTGAAAGTGAATAGGAAACTGCCACACATCGTTTAAAGTGTGTCATTTTAATGTTATGCTTGGATGATTTCAATTTGGTAAAAACACTGATGCTTAGCAAGTACAACCGAGAGTAGAGGATGAAGGCCAGAGGGTGAATGCTTTGTCATTATGTCCTGGATCCTACAGAGAGGATGACCCCAAGCCCTGAAGTGCATTTAGGTGTGTTTGGAAATGTKTGGTGGCCAAACAGATGCCCATGGCAGGGCAGCATTTAATGTCTTAGCTCTGGGGAGCCTTAACCACACAAGTATTTACAGGACCTGTGCCCTAGGAGGCCTCAGGCTGGAGGAATGTTTGGGCCAAGTAGCCCCTTGCCAGCTYCTTTTCAGGTGCTGTTCACACAGGCAGGGAGCAAGTGAGCTGTGCACACGAACCAAATCTTTGCTTTACCTCACAAGCCAGGCATGCTCCAGCAGACCCCTGGAACCATTACATGCCCTGAGAAAATCCGTGGTAAATCAGGAGTTGCTGTGTGTGCAGGGCAGGCATGGACATACCTCATGGCCCCGTGTTTGCAAAAGCCAGTCCACAGAGGGCTGCATGTGAGAGGTACTGGTGACTTTTTCTCCTCCCCCTGTCAAAAGGCAGCTGTGTTGTTGTGCTCCCAAAAGACAGCTGAGTTCTTGTGCTTTGGAAAATCAGCTGTGAAATGACCGAGAAAAATTTTGTTGTGTTTCCCAAAGAAAAAAATAGAGGTGTGCTTATACAGTGTGCCTATAGAGTGACTGAATCCAGCACTTTGCAGGGCTTGTTCCTGCCATACAGAACCAGAAGCAGGGTTGCATTTTGGCAAGGAATTCTGTTGTCAAAGGGAACATTTAATTTCTTTAAAGAAATGTTTTCTTATGATTAGGTTATGGTTGGCTAGGTTGTGATCAGCTGTATGAAAACACAGCCTGTGGTATGTCAGGCAAGGTAGAAAATTGTGTTCTCTTCCCCACAAACAGACAGCTCCTGTCACTGTCATTGGGTAAGGAAGGCACACGCACACATCACAGGGAGGCAAGATTCCTGAGCCGATCTTGAATCTGCAGTTGATGTTCTCCTTGACTCTTTAGAAGATTCCTCACATCTCCTGGATTCTGTAAAAGAGAGAGTGATAACACGTGATAGACTTTGATCTTGCGGATTTAAATGCTTTTTGCTCTGCCAAATCCTTTAATATCTTCTTTGTTTTATGCAGTAAATATACTACCTCACTTCTTTAAAACCACAGTCAGCTGACAGGTTGTATTCCTGCCAGTTTTAGTCACTTGCCTGACTTTTTACTCTTCTGACTGATCTCCTCTTATGTGCCACTTTACCTGAATTCCTCTTCTGAAATTGCCATTAGTGCTTAGGTAATAAAAGCACAGCATCCTGTACACACTTCAGTACTTCACTCAAGAATCTACCTGTCAGGATTGTCATTCTTCTCAGTAGCTTTTCCACAGATAAAATTAGCAACATGACAGTGGCTTTTATCAACAATTAGCTTATTATTGAACATACTTCATATACCAAGAAATGTGCTGTGTGCCATTTTGGAAAGGTATTGTGGTTTCATAACACCCTRTCAGCATGTAGGCACTGCAGTGAGGGGCACATGATCCTGAGTTTGCTCTGACTTTGTGCTGGAACAGCTCCATTGCTTCAAAGGGACAGAAGTGAAATCAGAAGAGTCAGGTCCAGTAGAGTAGCAGAGATGAGCTGATGGGCAAAGCAGAAACTGTGAGAGRCYGGACWGTTAATGGTTAATGACTCAAAATGTTCTGGAGTTCATTGGGAGCTGTAAAAATTCTTAAATCTGCAGGTAAATTTTAATTCATCTCCCTTGTCCATAAACGTGTTTGTAGGCCTAATTTTTTTTTGTCTGGCAGAGTTGTTTGGTTCCAAGTGTCCTCTTACCCAGTACCAGAAAAGTAACGAGCACACAGTACCTAACGCCACTCTGCTRCTTCCATGATGTTGCTGCTGCTCACGTAGCTTTTCCCAAATTAGCTTTTGACTAATTGCTGGGTCCCTCTGAGAAAATAGCTGCTGCTGCACAGAGCCTAGTGCAGMTGCCAGGGAGGCTTGGTTCCCCTCCAGCTGAGATCCGTGCCACTGTAGCTGCACAGCTCTTACCACCTGACCTACTTAAATCAGTTTGGGCAGAGTTACTTAGGCTGCAGTGGAGCCTTTTTGTTTAGGGTAGACCAAGTCTCAGGTCCAAGTTTCTATCATTGCTGTGAAAACCACAATGTTATCCACGTGCTCATAAATTTCTATGCAGTTATTTGCATAATTTCCCCTCTGTAGTATGACTAGTGTTAAGTTTTAGTTAATGAGATGATTACACATTGGCAGCTGTTCACAGGTATTACCTTTTTTTACGAATATAAAGGCTTGCTTCCCTAAACATAATTTTTTATTTTGTAAAGCATAGTGATGTTTTATATAGTAAGTTTTTATATACTATTCCTCCTTTGTCTTAGCTAATCCATTGTATTATCCATTTTGGGTTCCCACCCTATACTTCATGGAGTCTTGTAGACCTCAGCAGAAGGAACAAATAACACTACCATGGAAGTTTTGAACATAAAGTCTGACATAGCTTTTGACATGTGTCWGGTCACATCCTGAGATACATTCCCTTCCTGCTGTCCCAGAGTCAAAACTTTTGGGTTTCTCTTATTACCCGTTTATGGACCTGTTGTCCATGATTGTGTGCAGCTGCTTTTTGAGCCTATTGATACTCTTTGTCATCACAAACTCCCATGGCGAGTCTGGAATGGAAAAAATCAGCTTAAATACCATGATTACACAGAGATAAGCAAGGTTTTTGAATGTTTTATAAAAGAGAATTTCTACCATAAATATATGTCAATAACTTGACTCTTTAGTGTAGCAGATATCCACAAAAAAACATGAAAAATAAGAAAAGCAGAGTGATACTTCTCTGTCATACAACACTGAAACCCAAGAAAGGCAGAGGTGGGCCAGATGAAGGTAGGCCAGTCATGGATCTCATCCAGTCCCCTCTTTCCAACGCTCACCTTGCTGCTTAAGGTAGATGRTAAGCAGAGGGAATATCTATAATAYTGCCACTACTTTTCCAGCACTTTTCCAAAGGTTTCAGTGATTTGCAATTCAAAGATCTCAAAGTCTTTGGGTTTAATAGAAACTTGCTGTGATCTTCCTTCACGAAGTTATCTAGCTGCTTTTAGAATCCCTGCAGTCTCAGCTTCCAAAACACTTTGTGGCACCCTGTTCCCTTCATAGGAATTCTGCAGTTCTGATATTTGCATGGAGTTGCTGTGAGCACCTTGCGTTCACGTGGAGAACTGCACAGATAAATGCATTGCTATTTTGAGCAGCAAATTCAAAGTGTGTTTATGAGCTGTGAACAGAAAAGAGGGTTTGATTTGTTTTGATTTATTCATTTGAATTTTTTAGTAGTGCTGTTGGCGTGATATGCATGGACCTGCTGCCTGGTTCCTGACTGTAATAATGGAACACAAACAAAAGAATGAATGGTGTACRTAACCAGGCAAGTTATATAAGTTATGGGCTTACATAACTACACATATATATGGAATCAAAGGTCATTTTTATAGTCAGAGCAGGTTGTTTGGGTGGGTCCAAAGCTATAGAAGTGCATTAAACTTCTGAAAAAAACAGTCCCAGTTTTGCTGGACTCATGAAAATATGATGTTTTAAGCAAAAGGCCTGCTTCCTGCTGCAGTCTGTGGTGTGGCTTACCTAAGAAAGCCAGGCCTGAGCCTTCAGTCCCAGCACTGAGCTGGAGCCTGTTGAAAAAGATGGGCTCTTGGAGGAGTGGGGAAGGCTTGTAAACAGCTGAAGTGGAGCCTTCTGGGTTTAATGTGTTCCATAACCAGTTCAAACTGAAAACCCCAGATGTCASAGTTACACAACAGCTCCTTCAGGAAAGCAGCTTCAAGTTTTCAGTGGGCTTTATAATGAAGAGCATGCACGAAATGTTCACCCACAGACAGTGAAGTGCTTGCTTTGCTAGCAGTACTCACCCACCATCGACTCTCAGCTCAYCCTTTCATAGGGGGAGAGAGGGATCTTCATCCCTAATGCAGGTTTTTACATTACCCTTATGTTGCTGTGCGTGGGTTGTGTATAGCAGACTTAATGCAGCAATTTGTAGACCTGCATCAATTTAGTGCCTTTTTTTTGTTGTTCTTAAAGAAATGCYGTATTGAATGAAAGTTCGAGGCTTTTTTTTCCACCTGTGCTAAGGTTGAGTACTTTGAATGAAAGAGGGTTTATTTTGAAACGTAGAGAAGTTTGGCATTTTCTATTCATACYTATATCTTCGTATCCCAGTAGTGTTCAATTATATCTAATCTGTTTTAGCCATAGGAGGTGACAAGCAACCATTTCTCCCCTCCTCTGAAGGGAGTCGAGACTGCAATCTCTTGTACTGAAGCTGTTTAAAGAACCTCACATCAGCTGTCTTGGTTTTAAACATTCAGCATTTCTAAAAATTTTCTTATGGAGTTCTGCAAATTTAGTGTTTCCAGTGGTCAGGACTCCTCCACATGGCACTGTTTTTTGGCAGAGTATTCCTTTTTTACCATGTTATGGGGGTATAACAGCACTGCTAGTCATTTTGCTGTCTTGCAATGACTGAATTTAAAACCTTCAGTCTTTTGAGCAGAAGGTTGTTTTCATCCTGAGGAATGACTTAAAAAGCCAACACTGACCCCCTTCAAACTGCCTGGAAGGGTTTGGGACAGGCAGGGCTTAGCTGAGCACTGTCTCACCTCCCTTGCTTTTTATTTCTCTCTGGCTTTTCTTTCCCCCTCTTTGACTCTCAAAAGACAAAGGTTACTCAAGGTGTTCCACCTCTCATTCTCACACCTCAGTGTTTACCTTTACCTGACCTCTGCCTCACTAAATAAATACTAGTGCCAACCTCTAAACAACTTATCCACCAGCAAAAATCCTCTGATGAGGGCTRTCTGTGATTTCTGACTCATCTCCACTGGAGTGCTGGAAGAGGATTTTAATAGGTGGTTTTTTCCTGTCAGTGCTTGGTCAGTAAGGTTGGCACAATATTCTTATTAATGGGGTGTCTGACTGTTTCATAGACTTTGTTTTTCATATTGTACTCAGTGTAATACCCTAAAAAATGAGAAGACACATCAGATGCTGTTTTGAACTTCATATATAATTATTTCTTACACATTTATTGTTTATGGCAATAGTCTTATAATCTTGCCTTATTTTGCCAGAGAACACGAAAGATATAAAGAAATACAAGTTCTGTTTCCGCAAGTCTGAGGAACAGTTCATTGACTGATGATTTCCYTGGTGGCTTTTCACTTTCCATGTTTGATCCATGGCCTGGATTCAGAGAGGGAAGAGCAGGAGAATCTAAAAGCTGTCCTTAGCTACCATCAAACCTTGATGTAACAGCACAGGAGAAGAACAAACAGCTGGGGACTGTTCGTGCAGTGTTTAAGCAGGTGASGAGGTGCAGTAATTCCTCCAGAGGCTTTCTGAACACTTTGTTGGTGTGTGTTGGTGTCAGGCTATTCACTGGGGTTCTCCAGAGTTGACTGGGTCCTACTCCATGCCCATACATCAAAGAAACAGCACAGCARGGTGAAACTTCCCCTGGAGGTTTCATGGCACAAAGTCAGAGAGGGCCTCTGTGGCCCATTAAAAGTTCACATTTTTAATATAATGAAAAGGCTTCCATTTATTGCAGGATCAAAATCTTGTCATCAACAAAATCCTAGCATTGAACTGAAAATGTCACTCATCTGGGGACTGAATTTGAGCTGAGTCTGTCAGTTGTCCAGGGATGATGCAGAGGCTCATGCAAAATTCCAGAGTTGAYGCTGTTCCACGTGTTTAATGTCTCAATACCTTGTGTGCTTAGAACAAAATCATCACTTTGTACTTGCAGAGATGAGAAGCTATTAATCAGTCTCTAGCACAGCCCAAAATRTGAGCCTGGGTGAGGAGCACCTAAGTTATCCTGGCTGCTACCAGGAAAACCACAAATGCTTTAYCTGTTTTCAACAAATTTTAGTTATTCCATCATCTCTGTTTCCTACTTCAAATCGGAGCTAATATAACACAGGTAATAAAAYTTAAAAGCAAACTCATTTTTCTTCCTAAAGAGACCAATCATTTTTTCTGTATAGAGTTGCCTTCAGTGTCCTTGATGCAGGAATGTGAAATGTTTCTTTTGGGTTTAGCTCAGCACTGTGGTATCCTGATGGTTGGTGCTTTAGCCTGGTGGTCAGGACCCTCTTCTCTGGAGGAGATGATACTRGTGAAAGCCTAAAATGGTTGAGAAACCTGGTGAATTGTTCATTCTGCTCCCTCCCATACTATGCCTTTTCCCCAGGATTCTTGTTGGGCAAAAGGCAGGAAGAAATAAGTTAGAGCACTACCTTTTATTCCACAGGCTCTGTTGGCAAGGTCCAAATGGTCCCTACATGAAAATCATCCAGATATTCTTGCTCTGACTGAACTGGCAGAATTTCTTGGCTGGAGTAGAGATAGAAGTAGGTTCTAGTTCACTTTTGGTTTTGGACAGCAAGTGTCTCTCCGTGCTGGGGCAAGGTAAATGCTGCAGCATGTTTTGAGAGCACAGTCCTTACACTGAGTGGGTCCTCTTCCATCCCCTTTCAGATGGGAGGATCCCACACCAGGGCAGACAAACTGAATTAGTTGCTATTACATAGTTTTCTGGTGACTCCATGATTTATCATGAGCTTTCTCTCATAGTTTTTCTTGTATGGAGAGAGCTGTTTAATATAACTGCAGGATCGTGGTAAGGAGCACGTAGAGCTTGCACCAAAGGGTATTTTAAAAGAGTTAACTTTTCCAAGAGCTCCTGAAGGTAGTGAGGGCTTCCTTGGCTCTGACTTTAAATAATGTAATTCTTGTCTTTTGTAATAATTTTCTGGTAAGCTATAGTCTCATTCAGTTAGCATGGTAAGCAGCCCTACTTTGTGAACTCTGTATTATTTGAAGGTTAACTTTCATCTAAATTATGCCAAGCACATGAAAATAGCATCCTCTCCTTATCAGCATGTAGGTGGTGTTTTTTTTTCATAATTTGTGTGAAATAAAAATAGAAGGTAAAAGAAGTGACAGAATTAATGTAGTACATAACTCTGCAGGCATTGCTATCTGRCAGAACATATCCTAATGAAATCATCATTCAAAGGAAGCCTTGCTCCCAGTTACAGAATGAATATGAAAATGATGGATTAATATGCTTAAAAGAAAAGTAGATAAATAGACAGAAGGCATGATTGAATAAAACCCAGCTAACTTGGGTAGTTTGCATTTCATTTTGTGCTTATAAATCCACATTATAGATGCCTAGCATAGACTTGGCATTTCCTCTGAGCTTTCCGTCACTAAGTCATCACTGTGGGTTTGTCTGCTGCRCCCCTGATTGATACTGTGTCACTGACTGTCCTGTGGCAACTACTCCCCAGCAATTTGGCATGTCCTTATCACTCACTTTTAATCAGATAAGAGATTTTCTCAGCGCCTGCTGTTATCCTCAGTAGGCTTTCTTAGTCTTGCATGAAGGTTACTGACAACTGATTAAGGCCCAGTGTGGTTATAGAGRTGTCCCCTTAAAAAATATAAATTATTGCAATAAAACTTGCTCATAGTTTCAGTATTTAAGAGACTTTTTTATGATCATATTTGATGGGATCCATCAGGAATTTAGATCTATTTCAATCACAGTGACTTTATCTACCTATGTCAAAAGAGGTGCAGACTAATTTTGGAATTCTGCTTCCTCCTGCAATTCAGGCTGTCTTATCAAGACTGAAATTAGACAATTTTCAGGTGTTTCCTGTAGTTGTTCAGAGAGGAACACTTTATTAGTTCCCCTTTCTGTGTTTCTGGTAGTTTCTGTGCCTCTAGAAAGATGCCGGTTTGCCTTGGGAGACTGAGAAGTCAGGATCAATTACTCCACAGCTCTACTGAACTCTAGGGTTTAAGGTCACCATCTGAATTTCTCATCCCATGATGAGCAACTTCCTCTCACCAAGCATGGAAAGGCATATTCAGTATGACTGTGGGACAAAGTGAGGAGTGGTATTTCTATTTCCCTTGAGCAACAGTGGTCATATAACCCACTTAAAATAGCCCAGGTTTTGGTTTTTCATTCTAGAAACAAAATTATTCATGGCTAGCCTGAGTTATGAAAGATTTACTTTGAAGAACAATACAAAACTGCTGATGCAATTGTAATGAAAATATTGAGGTAAGGCTATAGGATGAAAAAGGAAGTATAAAAGCAATTTAATTTCATGGGTTTTGGAAGTCTTGCCCTTTATCTATTTAAGATCTATTGTTATTAAAATTTTTCAGCCTGGAGGTTAATTCATTTTTTAATGTATGTCTGTCTTTCAGAGTATTATTGATTTAAGCAGCAGGTTGCATGACTGTGGTCTAGAAACATTAGTTGTCATGCACAGTATTTATACTTCCTCTTCAAGAAACAAAAATAGCCTTTTATTAAAGCTCCTTGTTTGCTTTTTTTGAAAACCATGCTAAATGCAGGTTGGTTCACTAATGAATTGTCCCATGATCCTCAGGATAATGAAGTTTGTCCCAGCAAGTGTCCCCCCAGGCTTTATGTTCTTTTTGCAGCCTGCTGGCTGAGCCAGGGGTGGGCTGAGCAACTGCTCAGCACCACCTGCCTTTCTGGAAAAAAAKACTTCTCCAGTCAGTGATGCTCTGTGGTGTTCCCTAACAGGGTGTTCCAACCAGAACCTAATTCTGAAGGTGGAGGTGGCAGTCATGTAAGAAACTGCTGGTCCATCTCATAAAGTGAATTTTATCACTTCTCTGATGCTGCAGTTTTCCACATGTTACTGTATCAATTCATTCTTACCTGGCCTGTGTTTCCGTGCTGCTGTTGCAAAATGCCACTTTCAGAGGTTTAGTGTATTCCAGGATTTCTTGGAGAAATCCACTGGTGAGTTTAGTTCTGTTTTTGAAATCAGGTGGCATTGAGATTCAGACAAAGCTAAGTTTTTCTTGCATGTTATTCAAAAAACAGTTTTATAACTCAATTCTTGGTTTAGAAATATAATTGCAGCAGGGCAATGCATTCCCATATATGTACCAAAGAGCCTGAGTGTCTAATGCCAAATATGAACCTCAAACATTAAGAAAAGAAAATTTGCTTCTACCAGTTTTACCAAAAGATTTTATTCTCCTTTCAAACCACACAATATTTGCTGGGTTTACACATCTATTGAGTCACATGGTTATTTTTTTTTTTTTACATTTCTTACTTTTCATTTAAAAGGCAAATGAGGAAACATCAGAGCGGTGTTTTCCAMATGATCCAACCCAAATAAAGCTCAAACCAGAATGAGCCCAAAGGCTCAGAAGCCCTCAGAGTTCTAACAAAAAATTCAGGGCTCAGCTCTCCATTTATTTTAGGGGACATCACACCAGAAAAGACTCCTGAGASACTGAAATGAATCTTTTTACTTGTGTGCACTAGGTCTTGCTGCCTAGGAGATGCACAACTGGCATATGTAATTGCACAGTGTACCTGAACTGTATTTAAAAATAGGAGCCCTGTGGAACAGAGAGGTAAAAGCTTGAATTAGCACAATTAACAGGCAGCTCTATATCAATTTATTTATGATGAATCATTCAGAGCATCCCGAGTCCCTCATCATGTTGGCTACCATAATCCATACCATAATGGAATTGAACATGGGTCAGAGAACAAGCAACAAATTGCAAAACCCTCTTGGAAATGCCACATTGTTTTGAGACCATCTAATCAAAATTGTTGGGGAAGATGAATTAGGGAAGCTTTATAAATATGATTGCTTAGYAAAAGATTCTGAAAATATGAAACTTATAATCAAAATAGAAATGAAAGCTCACTTTGAGTTGTAGGATACTGAGCTTTAGTTACTATATAACTTAAAAACAATAGCCTAGCCAGCTGAAGGAGAATTCTTTTTGATTGAACATTACCGTTCTGCTGTCTAAGGGATCTAAAAGTCAATGTAGCAAAAGAGAATAGTCTAAAGAGTAGTTTTTAGAGTTTAAAATGTAACACAGTATGGTAATGTAATAGTTCTTATAGGCTGTATGTAGATTTTGTAGGAGTTGTGTTTTGTATTGGTTGGCTACTGTGAATTAGAATATTCGACACAAAAAGAGATATAATGTATTGTAACAAGATSTCTCGCTCTCTTTGGCTCTCTTGCTCCCTCTTTTCTTTGAGCTCTCTGTTTTACTTTTTATTCTCTTGCTCTCTCCCTCTCTTTCTCTCTTTAAGGCTTCCCTTCAGCCGAGGCTGGTGRCTGAAAGCTAGACCCTTTTTACCCACGACCCTTACAACAAAACTACATGTTTTTTATAGAATGTCTTAAGTCTGCAGAGTTCCCTCTCCCTGCCGTCCACGGATAGTCCTACACAAAATCATCCAAAAGTGTATTTCAGTACCAAACCAAAGTGTTGGACTGCCAGAAATGGGAATCCTGCTGCATTTCACACCCTCCCCTCATGTCAGCATGGAAAGGTCACACTGTTGATGCCTGTATGCTACAATCATCTCATCTCCCTGGAGCCCCTCCTCGCTGGGGCTGTCTGACTGAACTGATCCACGTTTGTGAATCCCAGCCAGCACAGTGATCACTCACTTGAGTAGTTTAGCACAAGGGCAGTAACCACAGTGTAGCTGCCCTGTGGTTGTGCCTCCTGCTTTGATGGCCTCTCGGCACCTGCTGTGCGTGTTTTCTCCTTCAAGTGCCCACATCAGGCTAATTACTAACCCAGTGAGCTGTGCTGTCCCTAATGCTCTGCAGAATGAGTAGAGCAGCCTTCCCAACCATTCCCTTCTCTTAAAAATTGATGTTTGTCATTGGACAAGRTATTTTCCTCTTGTGATGTTTTGTACTCTCGCTAGAGCAAGGGACTTCCTCTGAAATGGGAATCTCTACCCGAAGACTTCATGGTTTCCAGCTTGGCAATTCTCTATGAAACATACTCACTGCTCTCAACAAATTTTAATTCTAACAATRTTTTAAGAGTGCTCTAAACAGAGAAAGTCAATAAAACCCTACTCAAGGTGTCATTTGGACATTTCAAAAGCCAAATAAATAGTGAGACAATTGGTAAGTGATGTATTGGTGTCRGTGCTTGACTATATGCAATGGATTAACTTCCTGATTTGACTAATTTAAAATTCATTATGCACACTCAGCTTTCTTATTTGTTTGAGAGGAGGAAGCCATGAATGACTGCAACAACTTCATTCTCTTTAGCACATTAAAAATACAAATTACTGAAGTTAGTACTAGTATTCATAGAACACCATTTCTATTCCTTGTATTCAGAAATATAAAAATGACAATAATGTCTGAACAACTTTCAGCTGTGTGTGGTGATGTTTATATTCCCTTTATATTCCCTTTGGTTGAATTACTGAAATATCTATACTTGTCTCTGTGAGTGTTTTTGAGAAAACAGTTTCTCCTACCTGATGGAATCATTATTGACATTTGCAAGGACTCTGGTGGAGCCTTTCACCTTTTTATCTGCAGAAAGTTCTGTCTYCTGTAGAGATTTGTGTCCCCTTCATTCTGGAGCTATGGGAGCTCTACTCTCACTCTGAGGAGGCAGAAACTTCACACTAAACAGGCTTTGCTTCCAGGCACTTTTCAATATGTAGCATTTCCATTATACTGGAGTCATCTCCAGGCACTGGCCRTGACAACAAGTGGGACATAGAACAAAACGRCTCCTGGACCCTAAGAATTATTTTTGTACTGTTTAGCTCTATAGATGCTATTCACAACAAGGGGAAYATCTTTGCCAAGGTTAAATATTCTGAGAACAGAGAAATTACCTTTATAAATACTGCAACAGGCCTAAGGGACATTTTCTTCCATTACACAGTATTAATTTTAAAAGTAATCAAATCTCCTAGGAGTGCAATGCCACATGAAGTGATTTAAAGTGTGTCAGAAGATGAAGAGAAAAGCTAACATTACCATTTCATGTTTGTCATTGTTTCTGTTGTGCCCAAACACAGAATACAATAATGGATATAAGAGATCTGGCTGATGTCTGTCCATCCTGAGCCACAATGAAAGGACTCAAGAATAGAGCAGCTGCCTGAATTCTGAACCATCTTGTTTTTTATAGGCTCTTACATAAGGCTTCTTTGCTTCTGACTCTGTATTTACAAARTCAAGGGTCTATCTCATTGTTCCATTAGTGCAGTACCTGAATTTACAGCAAAGCAAGGAAATATGGCAATAAATCTTATCAGATGTTGTCGTATGTGGAACACAGCCCCAAAGGCTCTCCTGAGCCAGCTGCATCCCTCTCGAGCTGATATCAAAGAGAATAAGATTATGTGCAACAAAGGAGAACCTCAAACTTTTTTTCAAAATGGTGATGTCTAAACTGTGCGGCACGAATGACATTCTTTGGGAAAGTGAGATTTTTCAAATGATCTGTCTATAGCACCMCTGATAGGATATGTGAGAAGAGGGGACAAAGTGTGTTCCTGCCCTCATTCCCATCTCTCTCTCCATGTTCCTGGCAGGAGCCTGAGTGGGCCAAGGCTACAGGGGCAGCCCCACTGTTTTCAGACCTCACAGCCGATGAAATTCAAATGTTAGTCTAACTCAGGATCAGTTTTCCCACAGTTCCATCTAAAGAGAGAAGCTGCAGTGTTTTAAAGCAYGTTTCTTGTCTTGTTGTGGGTGAGRTACCTGGCTCRTTTGTTCTTAATAAGTTGCAGCTCTGAATGTTTCTGGGAACATTGGGATTGTCTCTCTGCCGCTTTGCTTTTCTTTGTGTACCTGCTGGATCTGTGACATGTCTTTGAGCAGGCCTGTCTGCTGGTCACATTGTAACTTATAATTAATCAGGCTGACATTWTTTATCACCCATTCAAGAGATACAGGTAGGCTTTCAGGTGTTTCTGTCCACCAGGTGAACATTCTTTGGGACTGAAACCTCTTGGGCTTCTCCTGGCTCTCAGGACTGGGCTGGCACGAGATTCCTCAGCACTGTCAGGAATGAAGTGTTTCTTGGCRTGTGCAGGAGCTGAATACTGGGCACCTGGAGAACTTTAAAATTGAAATAGGTACCTACTTAGGTTTAAGAGCCTTCCGAGCTGGGCAGCAGCTGAGCAGAAATTTTTAGTATCACCGTTCATAATTGCTGCTGACTTCTGCCTGRCTTGGATACCTCAATACCTTTCTGGGATCTGGCCCTAAGGATTATTTTTTTTTTTTAAACTTATGCATTAAATAATAAAGGRCAGGCAATTAAGAAGTCTTGCTTAACTGGCTCAGCCTCTTGAAGAGAGCTACAAATCAGCCTTGTTTCCTCCTCCTGAGCATCGTTAGATCATTTGTTACAAGGGCGCAGGGAGCCTCTGCAGTGTTTCATGGCACAGAGTGCACAGGGCTGCTCTGTGGAGTGCTCTGTGCTGTTGTTTACAAACCAAGTGTGCTGCACTGAGCATCCCAGCTGGATGTTTAGTTTGAAAAGCGATATGTCAGTCACTGTTTAATTAGGACCCTGCAGCCCACCTTTCTCAGATGCAGCAGCTTATTAAAGCGTTCCCTGATTGGGAATATGCAGATGCCATTGGTGGAAGAAATAGCTGCCTTCAGTTAAGAGTGGAAGGACTTTGCCACCTCYAGCCTGGACTTAGAGCAGCACACTTGGACCCCAGGGCTTAGGTGTAAGGCCAGAGGAGACAAACAGGCTCCTATTCTCCTTCCAAGGAAAATGCTTTTGGAAGGGGTGTTGCTGTGCTCCCCGTCCCAGGAGAGGAAATTCTCCTCCGCTGCTGCCTGTGTATCCTTCTCACACGGCTCTTCTCTGCAAGAATTTCAAGGACAGATGAGCAACTTCTCTTTACTGCTTGCTTGTTTGGGCTGGGATTGGGGCAATAGAAAGCAAAAAAAGTTGGTGTTTGGTGTCTCTGGGAGAGGCCTGCAAAGAATAAGCTGCTTCCAGTAAAAGAACGTGGCAGTGTTCAAGGCCAGGCTGGATGAGGCCTTGAGCAGCCTGGTCTAGAGGGAGTGTCCCTCCCAAGACAGAAGGGTGGGAGTGGAAGGTCTTCAAGGTCCCTTCCAACTCAAGCCATGCTATGACCCACCAGTGGTGCAGCCTTCTCTAATTTGGAAGGCAATCAGTACTTCTTTAAATTAAAGGAACTGAGGCTGCAAAGAGACTCCCCAGTAAGGTTTTACCAAAATTGTAAAGACACCTCTAAAATACAGTGTGCCATTCAAATGCCTGGGTTTATTCTATTTCCTATTTCTCTATTGCTGCAAGCTTAAGAAAAAAACCCCAAACCCTCAACTCACCAAAAACTGATGGTGTTTATGTGAGCTGTGGTAATGATACGCTTGGAGAATTACATATTTTATTTATACTGAGTTACAGGGGCTATTCCAGAGCTCTTAGCCCATTTGTTACTTTGGCTCAAGTGTACCTTTCCARAGATGATAATTCTCTGTCTCACTTTGAAATAAGAAAGATGAGTTTAGAAGAAAGTGTTTAATTTATTTTGGTTTTTCTTTTACAAAAGTTTACACTAATGAAGTAAAACACTGAGTGCTGTTACATTAGATCTATCTCCTCCAGAACACCATTGTCTGTACTTTTAAGACAGGCACAGTGTTTCTTCTAGATGTTAGAGTTAATGTGTATGTGTGTGTAGGGGTAAGGACTCTTTAACTGGTGAGAAAATTCCATTGTGGAAAAAGAAGATGGAGCTCAGTCTTCAGCTCTCTTGTCCCTGACTTTGGGAATATTATCTCTATTCGATAGTGTGCTCTGGCTTTTGTGCAAGCAAAATTCTCCTGCATTTCCCACCTCCTCTGGCTTTCTGGGAAGTGACAAACCATATTGCTCATTGTGAGCAATATCTTCCTTTCTAAGTTCATTTTTCCAGTTTTGGGTCACTGGTTTTGCTCACTTAAAAACCTCCTTTTTTTGTGTGAAGGCCATCACATCCTAAGCCCAGAGATACCCATAGGGTAGGAAATAATCATGACAATAAATCTTGTTCCCTACAAGAACTTACAAGTTGCATGACTGGAGCCCATGTCTGAATGACAAAAGTTCTGGCCATGATTTGAGCTGATTAAGTCCACAGCTTCTGTATCTCCAGCTCTAAGWGAAAAAAGTGGTGACAGCTCACCATGGTCATTGTGAGAATTAGTGCAATCATATATAAATATTTTACGCATTTTACTATGCCACATACTATTTCACTAGGAATTAATTACTTGCTTTCCCACTGTGATGGGAAAGGAACAATGTCACAGAGAAAAGAGAAGAGCTGGCTAAGTGTTATTGATGGCTGCATTTTATTTACCAAGAGACTGGTAATACTCTAGAAGTATTTTTCTAGCCATTTCCTTCACCAAACACACAAATTCTTTTTGATGAGCAAAGAAAAGCTAATGAAAAGGCTATGATAACGAAATCACAAGAGCAACGTGAAAAGAAACTGGGAAATGCTAACAGTCTCAATTATTATAATAACCTAGAATAGAAGGAAATTATATTATTACTCTAATAAACACTCTAGGCAAAAGGAGTTAAAAAAAAAAACAAAACCACCAAAAAAAAACCCTGAAGCAATTTAAAGGATTTATGAAACTGCAGCAAAAACAACTTTTTACTTCCATTTAACATATATTTATTTAGAGTTGGGAAATGGTATGTGGTATTAAGAACATGGCAGTGTTCCTTGTAGTAAATGCCTTCTGTCCTGTGAGCCAAAGAAAGGGTTCAYACTGCCCTGTTTCTGCAAACCAGAGCGTTCAGCAAATGTTCCTAGAGTCACTATTCACACCCAATAAACCAYAAGGAGTGTTATTAGCTGAAATATTATTGAAACCACTTATGTCAARCGAAGGGGAAGGAGGAGGAAATAAAGTGAATGCAGCTCAACTGGGCACAGTACTGCAATTCCTTTGTTTCATAAGAAGTTACTTGGGAAAGATGGACTTCYAGCATTTGGTGACAAGCTGTTGGAGTGTGGTGTTGGGCTGAGGRTGAAGCAGGAATGCAAAATCACTCCTGTTCTCCTGAAGATTGCAATGCTGGAATGCAAGATGGGCAGGGATGTTAGCTGTGCCAGCAGGGATGGTTGTAGGGCATTTGARCATCATTTGAGCAGAGAGGAGCAAGACTATAGGACTGTGAGGTTTTTTTTCAAGCTAAGAATTAGTCCAAGATCCAAGGGATCATTATTTCACTGCATTAGTCTTAGTTTGTCCTGCTGGCTCTGTCCTGTTAACCATTTAGACACATATGCCTAAAACTGGCAGACATTCTGTATCACGTTCTGACTAACTCATCCAAAAAGTGTCCATAGACATCATTGTGCAGTTACAGGGGCTGTGCCAAAGCCTGGAGAATTTGCTGGGATATTCTGTGAGTGGCTGCACTGACAGCAGGTCAGGCATCAGTCAGTGCCCATGGACTGGTCACCATCGCTACAGAGCAGGAAAACCAGCTCTCCCAGGCTTTTCAGCAGYCAGGAGCTGCTAGGCTTCATCCTCAGTCACTCCACAGTCACGCTTTTGCTGCAGCCTGAGAGCTTCCTAAGGAGAGCAGGGGCRGAATCTGTGCTCAATCTGTGACCAAAGAAGCCTTTGAGGTGACTGTGAACAGCACTGAAGCTGCCCTGCACTGGGTCAGATACTGCAACTCTTCCAGATAGAAATTTTGGGATCATCCCAACGTGCCTTTTGTTGTTGTCATTGTTTTTCTCCTATGGGGAGAAGGATGGAGGAGAGCAGCATCATCCAACGTGTGAGGGTTTCAATCAGTTTTCTGCTTCTCCTTTACTGTTACTTCCCAGTTGCTTTGCACTTCCCTCTCAGATGCAACAGGGCCCCAAATTTCAACTGCTGAGATGGAAACATGCTTAATAATAGATTATGAAAAAGACATGGTGAAAAATTCCAGTTTAGATGGAGGATTTTAGTGCCAGATTGTGCCCTGGGATTCCAATGCAWATCTTCCATTAAAGCCATTAAAAATGTTTGCATTTCAAGGAAGAATTTGGACTTTTGACACAATTCCCTCTTTTTCTTTGGGAGCCAAACATTTTCTGTGGTAACAGAACACATTATAACAAGAATAAATATAATGCATTCAGGCATTAAAATGAATAACAGTCCTTGATCTAYTTGCTGAAGATTACAGGCATGAAATGTGAAAGCTGTTAGTGGTTTGAAGAAAGATATTTGCTGTAACTGGCACTGSAGCTTTGGTTTTACACGAAAGAGATGACCAGAGAGGTGTCCAGATCCTCACATTCTATGGAGAGATTAGAATGCACCTCATRATCATAACTTTGGCCAGTGGTTTGCTGCTTTTTGAATCAAGAGATCCTAAAATTTCAGGGTAATTCTCATGTATTTGCTGCTGCCTCCTATTCTGGTGGAGTCAAAACCTTGGTGGTGAGGGTGTATGGCTACAAGTATAAGGAAAATGTTTCCCGTATTCACAGGGTGCTGTATGAATTAAAATGGCATTGCATTAATGGAACATTTTGCTTTAAACACTCAACCCTTCAATTACTGTATTGTTTCAAATTGGAGCAGTATAAGTTCGTACAGAGAGAAGCTTTRTCCTCCAGAATGGAGATAACTCTCATCCTTCTCTCCCTCCTGAAGCGTTTGGGACAGACTGTTTCCCTTCCTTTCCTTCAGAAATGAAAGCAGGTGCCTGCCTGCCTACAACTTGTGCTTCTTCCCTGGGGAATGAGGAAAGACAGAGCTCAACCCAGGAGTTTCTGAGCTCTCTGTTGCCTCCTGTTCTTCTAGGATCAGCTGGAAGTGTAGATCTCAGTGGTGATGGCACTGCAGTTTTACAGGAACCTGCCTAGCACCCCCTGAGTCCTGAGGCCAAGAAAAACTTCCCATCTGGGCTACCCAGTACAATGCAGTTTGGTGTGAAACCTTTAGAAATTTGTGTGATGGCAGATTTCACCAGCAACTTAATTTGCTTTACAGAGTGGTTTCTTTCAAGATTGATTGYTCCCCACAAAAAAATAAGCTGTTTCACTGAAGTTGACTTCTTGAAAAAAAAAAAAAAAATCATTGTCCATCTCATCAGAGAATCCCCAGCTAGTTGTGAACAAACACTGTTTTTAATCTTCCTATTYTTTTATACTTAAGGCATAAGTAATGCCTAGTGTGTATTTCCTTGGGATGCTGTGTGTATCTTCCAATTTGTTCTTTTTGACGAAAAACTAGCATGTTATATTTTTGGCTCTTGGGCAGGCCATAACAGCAAAGCCAAGGGGCTTTGCCTGTGAACAGCAGCCACAACTAGCTAGGGTGTGGTTTCCAATAATTTAAATACTTATAGAGTGCCACCAGAGGGTGAAACAAGGAGGGGGGATAGGATACAGCAGTGGAGTGGTTGTTTTAGTGCCTGTAATCTCTGGGGAACTGCTCACTGTACAGAGCTGTCTCCTCAAAGAAATATTTGGGAATAATTGTATAGCAGTGAGAAGAGGGGGGAAAGACCCCTTACTTCTTGCTGACATTGTTCAAAAGGTTTGAGTGGCTTGCAACTGTTTCCAGAATTTATTTTGACCTCTAGGTAACTTTTCTGATCGGTGGAAGGGGTGAGCACCTCTAAATCCAACAGTAAAGCTCACCTGGGGGCAGGCAGGTAAATGAATGCTTTAGGAGCCTGTGCAGATTGCTTTGCCACGTTGCTGTGCCCTTCCTCTCTCTTTCAGATCTCCAGTGTATCAGTCAAGCCATTTTCCCTTGATGTTACAACCCACGTAGCTGCTGTACCAAGTCACGTTTGGTGGTGGTATTTACTGACTGCTTTCTGAGGATTTTCTGGGCTTTATTCCTTCTGGTTACTCTTAGCATCGCCAGAGTCCAGCTGGCCCAAGAATCAGTTGTACCCTGATGGATTTAAGGAGCTAGAACGCACAGCAAACATGAATGAACTTTATTTAAAATAGAACCAGTCAGCTCTTTTCCTCACTAAAGAAACAGACTGAGGCAGAAAGCTGGGATGTTTCTCTTCTGTAAAGAAGATCTCACACCAGTCATACCTTAGCTGGCTGTCCTCCTCTCCTTTTGTCAGTGTTATGCATCTGCATTAGCAAGCTGTGCTTTTCATTCCAAAGTGATGAAAGGGAACAACAATAAATTACAATGCCTTTTAAGAAGTCTCCAAATCTTATGAGATCTCACGTTTCGTCCTGGTTGTGATTTCGTTTCATTCTTTTACTATTACTCTAATTGCCACTCAAAATTTATTTTGCTGCTGTTGTGCACCTAGCACTTGCAGCTACTGTTGAGAAATAGTATGGAGGCAGACAGCAGAGAGATCCTTTCTCTTCCCTTTTTGTAAATTCCTACTGCTTGTGAAATTCCCAAACTCACAACCTCCCAAGTTCCTGAAAAGAGTGGCCCTCCATGTACTCTGAGGTATTGTTACACCGTTAAAAATGGAAATCTGATGCTGCTTCTTGTGGGGTGGAGGGGAAGGAGCTGAGAAAGGTGGCAGTTTCACCCCGGCTGCCTCATGATACTTAATGCTGGGAGTAGAAAACAATATAACAAATACCTGAAAATACAGCCACCTACCACTCTTTTATATAAATTTGAGATTAYGGGCCAAACTCACTGTTGACATAAGCAGATGCAAATCTAATGAAGTCACTGCAGTTACTTCTGCTTATGCCRGAGGTGGATTTGTCCCTATTTTTGGAACATGCTGGTTTTGTGCTACAGCATTGGCATACTGTATCATGTCAAAATCCTTTTGAGCAATGGCAGCGTGCCACTGGCTGAGTAACATGATGCATCGTGTCAAACATCTGCCTGATAATGGTCCTGATCTGCTTTTGGACATGATGCATCATGCCACCGTGCCATGCCCGAAGGCATCTGATAGGAATTCCATCAGGATCTGGTAATAAGAAGTGTGTGCTAACTGAATATTGGAGCATTTGGGCATTTTGTGGAAACAGTGATCTCTGTGTTAGTGCATTTATAAATCTCTTCCAAATGCCTCATGTACTTSGGTGAAAAATGATCACTAATGTACTCCCACTTCAATGTGTCACATTAACATAATAAACGATAAATCATTTTCTATTTTAGCCTCTTCTGCTTTAAGGACTGGTATTGGATTTTCTCCTAAAAATGATCAGTTGGTATTGAAAGAATTTGTTTCTATTTGCGATTTTACAGGATTGTTCCTCTTAGTGTTATTAAGTGTAGTAGGGTTTTGTTCTGGTTTTTTCAGGTGTCGTTTTTTTACAAACTAACACCAGGCCTTGTTCTCACCGCATCTGAAATCGTTTTACCTCAGACAGCGCGGTGCTGAAGAACAACATCTTCCCTAAACCAGGAAACGTGTTTCACAATCCTCTGCGGCGAGCGGCACAAGCTTCCCGGGGAGGATCTGCGAGGGTGGAGAGCAGCCAGTCGTCCAGAGGCGAGGAGGAGGCCGGGTGCCAGGAGACAGGGCGGCCAGAGGAATGCCTGGAGGCAGCCTGGCCGTGTGCTTGCGGTAAAACCCTCCAGGTCAGGGGCAGGCTCGTGGCCAGGAACAGCGAACTTCAGAAGGTGGTGCTCGGTATTGCGGCCTCCGGCTCCTGCCAGCGCCGCCGGCGGGGTGATGCCCTGCCTTGGGCTTGCTGCGGTAGGAAATGAGGGGAGAGAGGTTTCTGAAATCAATAGGGATCGAACACAGATTTGTAGATAGCAATCAGCACCTGGATTTTCTGTTGTGACAAAGAGACCAGTCAGGAGCCCATGCATTTGGTACATGCAAGCGCGTTGTGCCCTTTGCAGAAACTTCGCAGTGATCGCAAAGGTGAGTGCTTCTGTGTGAATCCATTCACGTAGACCTACAAAATGCAACAAGAGCAGGCTCTCAGAGTGCAAATTAAAAGGCATATAGCTACCTTAAAATCTGTATACACAAAACTTAAAAAAAAAAAAGAGAGAGAAAAAACCCCCACCTAAATATGTCTGCAGGAAATTGGATCTTTGTTCAAAGTATTGCGGTTGAATGTTTTGGAGAAAAGCTTTCTACAAACAGGGAATCCTACTGAGGTCAGAGAGAGCTATTTTAACCTTGTGTATTCATCTAACTGTTCTGGCCAAGGGGATGTGTCTGTGTGTTTGTATGTATATGTATACAAAGAGAGGGAGAGTGTATAAATTTAGAATTTTTTATTAAAGGCTTCGATTTCTGGCTGCTGTTAAAATGTAGGTAAACTWCAAAACAAATTTTGTGAAAAAGAAACTTCAGATAATTCACTTTATCCCTGATGAGAAGAATACAAGAGCAAACAAGCTGAAATCCTTCCCAGGCTCATAAGCTGGGATAATGCTAACAMGGCATAGCCTTTTCCATGTGAGGAATGGTATCGAAAGCCTCCAAGCGCGGCACTGCAGCAGGGCAGCTCGCTGATGGAAATGTGCACACAGAGGTAGGCCAGGAAAATAGCTGAACACAACCGAAGTCATTACAACCAGATCCGAGT
>QVAJ01000162.1:72153-106322 GCA_003546035.1 Mixornis gularis | reverse complement strand
AAAACACTGGACCAAATGTGGTGAGGGAAGCGAGAACTCCGGGCTAGTTCAACCTGCATCCAACATGCATGGAACACGTAGGTTCCTCCTCTCTCCCTGATGAATTTCCAGGATGAATCCTTGGGCAGCTGAAGAGTGGCCGACACAGGTGACAGGTGACACCTACTGCAGGGAGTACACCAGGGGGTATTCCAGGGAACCCTCGCTGCTCCAAAAAAAAAAGCTCTTCCCGCTCCGAGAGCCCATCGGTGTTATCCGCGGGGCTCTCGGCGCGGCGGGCGGGGCCGGGCAGGTGCTGCGCTCCCGCGGACCGGGCTGGGCGGGCGGGGCGCGGTGCCGTCCCCGCCCCCGCGGCGCTGCCGCTGCTGCCGCCGCGGCCGTCGGGGCGCCCCGCGCAGCCCCGCCGCGCTATAAGTGCGGGCGCGGGGCGCGGCGGCCGCCGAAGATGCGCCGGCAGCCGGGGCTGAGCGGCGCCTGGCCGCGGCCGCCCCGCGCCGGGGAGCCGGAGCAGCAGCAGCAGCAGAAGAAGGAGGAAGAAGAGGAAGGGGGAGACGGCGGTGGCTTGGGGCGGCCGCGGCCATGAGCTGCTCGGACGTGGCCATGCAGCAGCCCGCCCCGGCGGCGTGCGGGGCGCCCCGCTATCTGGCCGCGCCCGCGGCGGGCTGCGCGCAGGTGAGCCGCGGGGAGGGCAGGGCTGCGCCGGTGACTGCGGTGCGGAGGACTGGGAGGTGCGGGGGCTTTTTTGGGGAGGCCCCCCCTCTCAGCGGGTGCATGGCGCATCGCTGGCTGCCCTGGGCGGAGACCTCCGCCCCGGCCAGCCAGCGATGCGCTCCGCAGCCCCCGGCCTGATTTGGAGATGCGGGGAGCTGCCGAGGGTGCCCCGGAGCAACGGAGCCCGGTAAGACCTTTCCTGGCAAGAAAAAAAAAGAATTTTCCCTCAAATTCCTGCAGCTGGCGGGAGGATGTCGGCTCGCTCAGCTGGCGAGGGGCAGGAGGAAGAGTTATTTCCTTACTGCTCTTCCCCTTCTGTCCGCCGTGGTGCCTGAGTTGATGTGTCCCCGCTCGCCCGGTTTGCGGGCGCGGGGCAGCGCTTTCGCYCCGCGGGCGCGCACACGGGCGGAACCTCCGCCCGCCGGCCGGACGGGACCCGCGCTGCTCCCCGCGGACGGGGCGCGCCGCTCAGCCCCGCACTCCTGGAAGAACGTCTGCGGCGAGTTTCCAGCTGAGTTTGGTGATCAGATGTATTTTATTTATTTATTTTTATTTTTTTTTTAAGTGAATCAGGAAATTCTTATCAGGCTGACAGCATTTTTAGACTATGCAGTGCGTGGGTGAAGTGGGACTAATATTGACTTGGCCCTAATGTAGTCATCTGAGAATACATTTTTTGGTTGTTGCTGCATTCCATAAGGTTTTATCATTATTATCYGTGAAGATTGTTTTCTCCGTACATGGGAAGTGACCCCTAGTATCAACTTGCCTGGGAGACACGACTGTGGGCTAAAACATTAAAATTCCGATCGTGTATTGCTGGTTTTTATTTTTTTTTCCTTTATTGTTGGGAGACGGAGCCCGTTTGCAGAAATGATACCCCAGTGAACTTGTCCAGGTTGCTCATGTTGTTCACTCTAAACTCGAGCTCTGGAAAACTTGTGAGTTTTGCCTTTTGCAGAGTGCCTTTGCTATTATTTCTTCTCTCTTCTTGGTCAGAGCTTGCAGGAGCTTCTGTCTATACAGTAATTTTACTTAAGAAGTTTTGTATTTGGAGCGCCAGTTCATACCCTGTGTGATTTGGAGGGAAAATGAATAAATAATCACCAATAGCCTGATTCTCTGACTGAGAGACCTAGAAGTAGAAAACTACAATTGAAACTCTGCTGAGCTTTCTGATGTTTAACTCTGGAAGTGGTTGTCTGTATTTCTCTTCCAGATCTGTAGAACACTTAGTGTGGGGAAATCTGTTAAATGACGATGTCACGTTCAAGTGCAAGTGCTTTTTATTTTTAAGCATAAGTATGAAATTTCTTCCTCATCCAAAAACARGGCCATATATAAAATGTCCTAGGGGCACCCTAATGAACACTGAAGTTTCTTGACATTTTATTTTAAACAGAGTTCTTGTGGGTAATGGTGTTTAACAAGTAGAGGTAGATAAGGCAAGAAACTGAGGTAACTCTGGTGAGCCAGTACAGCTCTTGAGTCTTGGCTGGCCCCATATATCACATTTCCCCCTAGAAGCTTTCTGAACATGGCTATCCTACGTGTTACTGACAGTTTAATTTAATTAATCCTGGTCACACCGGTTTTCCTGACACACTTGGAGCTGGAGGGCCTTGGATGCCAGACTGAAAAGCTGAGCTGTTGTTGCTGAAGAAAGTGTTGCAGCCTCGACTTCCAACAGCTTCTAACTTTGGGTGGTTTATGTATTTTCTCTGAATCCAATGTTTTCTAAATTTAAGGGAAAAAAGTAAACATAGAATGCAGTCCTCATGCATGAAGATTTATTGTTTGGGTAATGAATGACATTTTACAAGTCTCTGTTCCTTCAGAATTTTCCTGTCAGAGATGCTTAATCAACTGGTAGAGAATGTAACAAAAAAAGGATGAGGGATCTGTTGCCAGGCTTTTGGTTCTTACACATGTGTTCAACATGTAAAACGCTCCTGCACTCTTTGTGAGGATGATGACCATTTTGAAGAATGTTCCTCTTTGCTGGAATTAAAACTGTGGTTTAAAAATAGCCGTGAGGGAAGATGAATTAGTGGGATATCTTAAAAATAAGTCTCTGCGTTAGAGATGGTAYGATGGAGCTCACCCTTAAAATATCCGAGGGCTCCACCAAGGCATTTTTCAGTGGTATTGTACTACGCTGGTGTCATTCAGTTTATTTTCTGAGACAGAAAGCTCTTCCATGCTCTGCTGCTGTTGGCTCCCCTTTTCCTCTCAGGATAAGGAGATGTAGGTCTGTCACTCTAACTAAAACCTGTGCATCTCCACAGGTATTTGTGGCAAAGCCATCTCAAATGTGTAATTGGTTATGCCAGCTTTGGACATCAGTTCTGTGTGCTTTAAAGAGCCAAGCAGCCCTTGAGCTGTGGAGCTGCCATTGCAGGCTCAAGGTCTGGGCTCTGGGTCTCTCTGAAGAGCCAAACGTGTCGTGTTTCCTTCGGTCCGGGGCAGTTCAAATGATTGTCTCCTTTTTATTATTATTTTTATTTTTTAATTAGAAGTTTCAGACTGCTTTTAAATGATGGACTAGTGTGCACCTGGGTTGTGCAGAAGTGTTGTAGCTTTAGGGGGTGGTCCATCGTGCCTTCTGAAAGTTTCCCCACGCTGAAGTTATTCCCGCATTTCTGTGTCTGTATTTTTYCCTCCCTTAAAATCGGCACGGAGTTGATTTTTGCCTTGCACAGAAAGGCAGAATTTCTGGAAACGTAACTTTCACCCATCCTTAGCCAGGAAACGACTTGCTGGCAAATTAATTTAGATGGGAATTTATTTTTTTTTTTAAGCTGTTAATGGACCGAAGCCTGAATTCCTCTTGAATGTTAATGGGAGTGGAGGCTTAGCACCTTAGATCTTTGAGATTGCTCAAGTCCAGGGTGCTTGCTGGAGGGAAGTAAGCGAAACATGGATATATACGTGCTGATGCGGTGCCAGAATGAACTGATGAAAATGGGGTGTGGCCCTGACTTTAGGGATAAATCGGGATTTCCATACTCCATTGCCAAAAGACGGAGCGAGAGTGTGCCGCTGTTAGGATACGAATGTGTTTCCGTGTCTGGTGGGGAGCCGGGCAGGCGTGAGGGTGAAACCCTGCAGACTGGCAAARTTAAAATGCTCTTTGCCGTCCACTTTGCAGCTGTAACAGTGAGCTTTGGCTTTCCTGTGGGTTGGGTGAAGGATGGGTGTAACGGAATTCGGAGAGGCTTTGGAAACACGTAAGTAATTGGAGCGGAATCCCATTGTGTTCCCGGCGCACGGGGACGGCTTGTCGTGTCACGTCGGGCTGGGCACAGCAAGCTGCAGGGCTGGGGCTCAGGTAGGGCTCACCCTGCCTCACTGACACACCAGCTCAAGACCTTTGGAATGGGGAGTTACAGTAAATGGTAGTTTTGGAATTTCTCCATGGTATGTAGAGGCAAGCCAACATCTAAGCCAACGCCGTCCTTGCTAAATCAAGGCTTGCATAAGGAGTTGTGATATGCTCAAGTCAGACTTTCTGCTGGCAGTGCTGTACACAGACTTTGTCCAGATAAGGCCTTGTCTTCATTAGCAATTTAGGTCACTAACTCGGCTCTTCCTTCCAAACTGACAGAGTTGCAGACAAGGACAGGTCACATTGGATGCTGTGTCAGCTGGCTCTGGCTAAACCCCAATTCACATACTGTAACTTGTTTTTTTCAGTGAAATTCTTTGCATCATGTGCCCCCAGCTTTTGGGGATGGGCTTATTATACCACTTATGCCGTGTGGCAGTCTGCAGTGTCTAATGGCAGGTAACAGCAGAGAGTGGCTTCACAATCAATTTTTGCAGTTCAGATTCTTTCTCAAGGCTATTTCTTTGCTGTTTGCTCTACTAACTTCTCTGTATAACCTATATAACTCCTCTGCTCTTGGATTTATGGGATGTAAAACCTGGGTTAAGTCTTGCCCTGTGTGKGGGGTTTTGTTGGTTGGTTTTGTTTGGTTCAACATCACTGATTTAAAAAGTTCGGCTCGCTTTACTCTGTCATTCTGACTGGGACCAAATTCTATTTGATCTTCCTCTAGCTACATAAAATTAGACCTTTATACTTTAAGGGTATATCTCTGTTTACATGTACAGCAAAAGGTGTACAAATTCATTCTTTTTTCATCACTTCCCTCCATCAGCAGAGCATAGCAAGACCTGTAGGCTCTGCCTCTACAAATCCAGTGGCTCAGCTGAAAACAAGCTCTCACCTTGCTCATTTGTGTGGGTAGAAGTTACTGTTTCATGTTTTTAGGGCAGTGCCATAAATGCATCTTTCAGGCCCAGCATTCAGTGCCCTGATTGCTTGGAATTGTCTTCTCCCTTGAATACTTTCTGTGTTATCGATAGGAGCCTGCTTGGCAGACAGCTCCACAAATGGAGGCCTGTCTGAGGATTTGCCTCGAGTTTGTTGCTGGAATTCCTTCTCAGAAGCTTATGTCAAATGACAGCCTTTTTCTCAGGATAGGGTCATATAGTGTTTCCTCAGCTTAGTTATTCTTTATTTTTGGTTCCCGTTCTTTTTCTCATAATGGAAAATCTGTAACAGGTGGCCACAGGCACACCAGACTTTCATGCTTGGGAGCATAAAGGACCATATGCTGGATGGTGGCATGGATGGGGATAATAAATTGTAGGGAAAGGCAACCAGTTTATATGAAAAGTAAGAGCTGGCCTGAATTTTTGATTCAAACTTGTCTAAAGTAAAACCTCTGTTCTCAGAGTTATGGGTTTGGTTTTTTTTTTGGGGGGGGGGGGTTGCTTTTTGTTGTTTTGGGTTGTGTTTTTTGTTTTGGGGTTTTTTTGATGGGTTTTTGGTTTTGGTGGGGTTTTTTTGGTGGTTTTTTTTGGGGTTTTTTTTTCGTGGTAGTTATTTTGCTGGCTACTAACTGGTTTCTGCTGGAAGTGAATTTTTTTTTTTTTTTTGATTTGTAAAAAGGAATTTTCTGACATTTTTTACCAGACACTCTGGGAGACACCCGGGACCCTTGAAGTCAGTTGGACTTTTGCCACAGGCTTTAATGTGGCCAATGTTTCGCTGCATGAGAAACGTTTTTCTTGGTTCTGGGTAGGGTATGTCAGAAAATAACAGGGATCTTCAAGGCAAGGATTTTGTGTGAGATTTTGGGCTAAATGTTTTCTTGGTCTAAAAGTGCTCAGGAAGACAGGATTGTTTAGAATAAACTTTATTTTTAATATTCCCATATCAGCAGTGATGTGCTGTTGACCTTCAGTTTCCTTTTGTTGTACGATTTGAAGTGAAGGGTTTGAATTTTCTTTGGGATTGCCTGTTTGTGAATATATGAAATAAAAATAATATGATATTGGTTGAGGCTGAATTGAGCCTGGGCTGTACAGCACCATTTAGCCAGAGATTGTGCCATTTCAGCCAAGAACTAGGGCCTGCCATCTAAGGGATAGAGACACTGAATTTCCCTGTTTTCTACTTAAAATCTGTATTCTGAATTTAAATTCTGTATTCTGTGTCTTGGCCAAGAGAAGATTTTGCGTATYTGTTTTGTTTTTCAGAGGCTGCTTAGTGTAAGAAAGGGAGAGGTGTATTTCATGAATATATTAAAGTACTGAACATCGACAAGAAATAACACCGTGTTTGGTCAGAAAATACTCTTTGTAAAGTGGGGGTTTTTTTTGGTTTTGCTCCCTCACACCCCATGRTTGTGGGACAAATTCATTTAGCAGCTGATGATCTTGCATAGTTTTCCACTCACACAACTGCGGACAAAAATGCTGTGAGAAGATTACTGTTAAGGTCAGAACAAAAATTAGGGAATTTATGTGCAAACGGTGTTTTTGGTGAGTTGAGGGAAAAACCCCTCACATCATCAAAGGATGTATGCAGTGGAAAGGCTGTATATACATTGCCTACAAGGAAAACTTGTGAGTCACTTTCTCTCACTGTAGTGTCTTATTTAAAGACTTTTGCAATTACACGCTGATAATTTCTTCCTGAAATGCARATTAATTAGATCTGTGTCTGATCACCAGCTTGCTGTTTTGAAAAATCTTTTAATTTAGATCTCTCACCCTTTCCAAATAACCCACTGCAAACCACGACTTAGCACTGTAAATAACTTCAATCAAGGTCTTGTTCTTGTCCATCAGACCTACTATCTTTTTGGTTTTTACATTAAAAAAGGTCAGATTTGGTGKTTTTGAAGGGAGCAAGTGCTCAGAGCATCTTGTAATGACTGCCCGTGGACTGGAGGGGGAGGGAAGAGAGTTGAAATGGAAAACGAATTAGATTCTTGAGCTGTGGAAAGGGGGAACATTCCTGCGCAGAGAAGCGACTCTGGAGATAAGTTTTAATTTCCTGAGCTCCAGTCCCTGTATAGGAACATTGAAAGACTTCCTTCCTGATCCCCAAGTCAAGCCAGGGGCTGTGTTAGCGGGGTGTGTGTGTCTGTAATTGCGTGCTTGTGTCTGCATTTGCATATCTGCAGCATCAGTACGAGCACCTGTAGGGACAGGAGTCAGCTCTGACCCTGTGCTGCCTGTGTTGGAGGTCTGGTGTGTAACAGACCTATTCAGATTTCTCTAAAGGGTCTCTTTCATGCTTRCAAGTCTCTACTTGTAGAACAAAAATGAGAAAAGCACGCTCCCCAACCACTTGCCCTGCATTTTTAAGAAGACCTGAGTTATGATGCAGCTTCAGGAGTGGCCAAGTCACTGTGGTAGATACGTTCCCTGTTTCCAGTTCACGTTGTCTCCTGTGTGTGCAGTGTTGCTAGAACTGTTCCTGTCTTACCGGAGTCTCAGTGGTCCCTGATTACTCAGGCAAAACCATGAACCTCACTTAGAGTAACACCCTAGTAAACATTTGGGTAGCAAATATTAGGAGACTTTTCCTGAGGCTTTTCTTTGTTTTACAGAAGGCACRAAGCACTTCC
Organism: Mixornis gularis; assembly: GCA_003546035.1. Classification (NCBI taxonomy): domain Eukaryota; kingdom Metazoa; phylum Chordata; class Aves; order Passeriformes; family Timaliidae; genus Mixornis; species Mixornis gularis. Next base: position 98,682 of record QVAJ01000162.1, on the reverse strand, counting down.
AGCAAAAGTGTAGGTTACCCCAAATTCTGCGTTTGCAAAAATATGTTTACAGCCTCAGACTGTTTAATTTTWGCAAATCTAGTTTCTAGTAAAACTGCTTTATTTTGCCGTTTCCGTATTTTTGTTAGTGTTATTTATTTTTATGAGTGGATACCAGAGGTTCTCCCATAAGTCTAAGTAATACTGTGCTAAACAGAGCCACAGTTKCTTTGTGAGGCACAGATTTACTGGAATTCCAGGCCATTGCCTGGATATCCCTAACTGAAATGCAATTGCGTGCGTCCCTCGCTGCASTTGGTGCAGCAGCATCTGAATTAATGGTGTCACTGAGCTGTTTCACATTTATCAGTTAGCCCACTGGAATGTCAGATACGTCGCTTAAGTTGCTGTGAGCTTTAAGTATAACAGGTTTTAATTCCACTTGTCAATGGCTCTTTCTTACAGTTATTTTTTAAAATAACCGTTCATAATTAAGACTTCGCCCCGGAGCATTTATTTTGTTCTGCAGCGGAGGAATTTGTTATTGGATTATGTGATTTTTTTTTTTAGAAAGCACTGAATTTAAATGTATTGATGGTACGCAAGGTCAGAAAACGACTTTTGATAATTTTTAAACCGTACCAGCGCATTTATTGTGAAAATGAAACTTTATAGACTGTGTAGTTGTTTAACTTCTTCTATAGAGCTACTTCGGAAAAAGGGTAAAAAAGCCATAAACTTAAAGAGATTCTGATGGCGCTAGAGTGTTGCCAAGCAAACCATTAAAGATAAGTCAAGCTGTAATTCTATAGGAATGCTATGAAATACTTCTGCATATGGACTGTAGTTGTTTTTGGGTTCCTGAAAGTGCTTGTGTGTAAAGTCAGCTGTGGAAATGGCTGGCTAGCTAAAAGCTACGATTCCTGCAGCTTGACTGTTGTGGGGAGAAGGGATCTTTTTTTTTTTTCCCTGTGAAAACAGTTGTAAAGTGGAACATCTGAAAAATATGTTCCATGCAAAATGGATCTTCACACACATTTATTTTGACATTTAGGTTTGATTTGAGAGAGAGAGAGAGAGAGAGAGAGGATTCTGAAATAGCCATTCACAGATGGCTTGTGAGGGTTTTACTTTTTTTATATGCTTCTCTGTGTTTTTGGTTTGGGGTGGATTTTTCTGCATGTGTTTGCGGACTTGTCAATCCCCTCTTCCCCCAGATCACATGTTGAATTTTTTATGACTTGAATTTTTTTACTTTTTCTCAAAAACTGGGGTTAAAAAAAAATAAAAAGAAAAAAGAAAAAAAACTTCTCCCACCCCTAACCTCAAAACAACAACAAACCACCCCAAACCAACCAAAAAACCAAGCTCTCAAACCCCTGACCAACCCCAAGGTATAACTTCCTGTGATAAAAATTCTGTCGTCAGTGAGTGCAAATTTATGCGTTTTTTGGAGTTTGATAATCCAGTAGAAAATATTTTGGGAAGCAGGAAACTCTCCCATCTTTACAGCTTCAACAGTAAGTGTGGGAAACCCAGAGGGCCCTGTATGCTCAKCTGGAGGAGTGTGCCCGCAGAAACCTGGTGCTTGCCCAGCTGGATGTGTGGAAATGCWGATGCTGTGGATCTGGCCACCCTTCCACAGGGCTGGGCTTGACCTCTGTAGCCTTTATTGATGGAATATCCTCTCCAGGTGGGAGTCAGGAGGGAATTGTTAGAGCCTGTCTGCTTTCTTTTGAAAGAATAGAGCGAAAACTGGTGCTGATAAGTTGTGGTTGTGAAACATGCCTGAGAAGCAGGTCCATCTGTGTGAGAGGAATAGAGGCTCTTAAGTGGGCGCTGGTATTCTGTTCTTTGTGAAATGCCAGTGTGAAATATCCTGGTAGTCCAAATTTAAATACAATATGAATATTCAGTGTATTGAGTTATTTTTTGTTAAGGAAACCATATGTTGAGCTTCCACTGAATGCCATCACTGATACATCTCCTGTTTGTTTTGTTTCTAATCCCAGAAGAAGTTAGCTGTGTACAACAAGATGCAGGAGTCTCTGGAAGTGACCCTTCCCAGCAAGCAAGAGGAGGATGAGAAAGACCAGCCTGCCGAGATGGAGTACCTGAACTCTCGCTGTGTCCTGTTCACTTACTTCCAGGGAGACATTGGTTCAGTGGTGGATGAACACTTCTCCAGAGCTTTGAGCCAAGCCAGTAGCTTCAATTCAGACCCTGCCCTTCCCAAGAGCAAGGCAGGGCTGAATCCTCTGTGGAGAGGTAAGAGGGGCAGGAACTCGCTCTCTGTGGCGTGGTTTACTCGGGCTCCATTGCAGTAACACACATTGCATCACAGCTGAAATTCTACTTCTCTGTGGATGTGGAAAAATCCCCCTCAAATCTCCAAGAGCTGAGGGGCTTCTTGGGTTGAGCGATCTGAGGTGTTAAAGGGGGAGAGAGCAGCCAAAGGCTTGGAAGGAGCAGGCATCTCCTGCTCCTGCCATATCCTGTCTCTGCCAGGGGGCAGAGCTCACGTGGCTTCACAAATGTCTGCTGCGAGGTTGGAGGCTTTTTTTTTTTTAGCTCCAAGTGTGAAATTTGGCCTGTGAGGCAAGAGCAAAGCTGTTTGGGGTGCTGGCCTTGGACGTAAAGGAAACCTATGCAGCYTTCTAGAGTGACTTTGCCAGGTGATCAGGATTTGTCCCTGGCCGCTTTCCAGGCAGGGAGGAGCCAGCGCAGGATGGAATGGGCTGGGGGGCAAGCCCTGGCTCCTGTGGCTGCAGCCACGTGGTGTTTTCCATTGCAGCTTCCTTGTGGGAGAGCTACAGAYGATGTTATGGCTTGCTGGGTGTAAAATGGGCGTGACATTACTCTGCCTCCATGCAGGGAGCAGAAATTTGGTAGGTTTTGTGAGGCATTTACTCACTTCTTATGCACATAATTGCCTGTATATATTATATGTATTGGTGTGACAAAGAGCAGGTCTTGCCAGAGACTCCAGGTAGCCCTTACAGACAAGACTTCCAAATTGGAAAAAGCRTGCCAGTGAGATGCTGCTTCCATTTTGTTGGATGTGGCAATCTGGGTGTTTCTTAAGATCCTCACAGCTGCATTGTTTCTGATCACATCCTTGTGTGGACTGGCAGAGGGGTGCAAACTGAGCGTGGTGAGCAATGGCCTTGCACTGGGTTGATGAGAGAGGTACTGGTGGGATCTGAGCAGGAGCAGTGCTGTTCCTAATCAGTGACGTGGAGGTGAGGCTGCACTGATGAAAGAGAGATGGGATATTTGGAAACAACTGTGAAGAGAAAAATAGCACAGAAGGGCTTGTTTTCCAGAAGGATGATGACAAATCCGAGGAAGTTTAAGCAAAGGTCAGCACAACTGGCTGGGGAGCTAGAGGAATTTATGGCTGGAGCTGGGACCATTAACATTAATGGGAAATTTTCCGTGGACTAGACTGAGAGCAGGATTGAACCTATGCTTACTAAAAAGGAGACTGGAGCATTTATAAATGGCCCAGACAGGCTATAAATGTTTCAGCAGTGGGATCAAGGCAGTCCCCAGAGACCCCATGCCCACAGCAAGCCCTCTTCAGCGAGCCTGGGGACGTTCCGTGGATGGGGTTGCTCATCTTCCCTTTGGCCTCAGACACGCCCTGTTGTTTTTCCCTGTCCCTTCTCTGTGGTTTCACAGCCATCCCCAGAGGGCTCTGCAGGGGACACGGGTGGCCTGGTGTGAGGGCTGTCCAGCCRTGCTGCCTCCTGACCCCGTGTGCCCCATGCCCTCAGTGGGGAATGGAAGTCGGCGTGTCCTGAACATCTTCTGGGAATAAAGTAAGGAGATACGCCCTGTGCCATCCCTGCACCTGCTGAAGGGGCCCGAAAATCCCTGGGGAGGCTGCTGGGAGCTGACAGAGCTGASGGGCATTTGCTGCTTCAGAGTAGAGAAGATGACATGAGCTTTATCAGGGCCCAAATGGGTCTCTGAAATATTCCTGCTTGAAAACAATGGGGAAGGGCCAACACTGACAGCTTGGTCTTCTGGTTTATGCACAATATCAAAGATGSTCAGTTACAGCTCATGAATGTGAGTTTGTATCTCCTTAGTTAAAGAAGTATGATGAGCTTGAAGTTCTTCCATAAATAACCTTCATGGGTAGTCAGAACTGCTGTCAGTTTCTTACTGGGAGATAAATTAAAAAGAGAAAAGCTTTTTGCAGTAGCTGTTTTGGGAGGTGCAGGTTTCAGTGGAAAGTGTGTGAGCATGAACTGGCTCCTCAGCTCACTGCATTTTCTCCTTTATCTGAAAGGAGAGATTAGCAATGGGTTTGACTTTTTTTTCCATTTTTTTTTTGCTTGGTTTTTTTCTTTTTTTTTTTTTTTTTAAGGTGTCCTGATGAAAATGCAAACTTTGATTTTATCATTAAGGTGATATTGCAGGGTGGGGTTTTTTGTTTGTTTTGAGGAGGGATTTTGCTTACACATAAAAATTAGAACCTGTTGTTCTGAAAAGAGCAAGTTTTCTTCATTTGTGTGTTGAAACTACTGATCAGGTTAGGCTAAAATTTTTTTGAAAACTGATTTTTTTTATAAAATACAGTTCCCTACAATGGGCTGGAGTAACGTGAATATTCAATTTTAGGTGTAGCTGCCTGAAATCTTTTGCAGATGCTAACGATACCTTGACACTAATGTTACTTTAATGGCATTTTTATCAACATGTTTTCCTTGCTGGAAGAATTGGGTTCTTTTTCCACCTTACTTTCCTTTCCTCTTGCCTTAAGTGAGAGCTGATGATGTACTACAGAAAGCTCCATACATTGTGTCCTTTACAGAGCGTGAACTTCTGGTGTGTTTTCAGCATGTGTTGTGAACATTTTGTGTTGCTAACATGAACATTTTGGGATGGCCACGTGAACATTTGCAGCAGCCACAATTTCGTGGTCCCTGGGCTGTTATCTTGTCCCTGCCTCCCTGTACTTAGGGTAGGAAATCGTGGTAACTCTAATATCTTTCTTGGCAGACAGTTTTTGTTAAATGCCTCCYGAAAGGCCACAGAAGCACAGAGAATTATTTTTATTTTTTTTTCTTTCCTAAGGGCAGTGTGGAAATGGCTGTTTYTCCCTAGAGGCCAGGTGTCCCTGAGCGCTCGGGGTGGGTGGAGTTCTCCTGCATGTTGATGTGACCTGGATGGAGCCTGTATGAGCAGTGACAGGACTGACCTTTCCCAGTGAGGGTGGCCACACTCCGTGGTGTCACCGGGGGCTGGCCAGTGACAGTGTCAGGCAGCAGCCATGGCTTTGTGAAACCTGCACAGGTTTGAGAAGTGGAAAATGACCAAACATGTTTGCTGTGGCCTAGACCTCCTGCATGACTGGCAAAGCCAAGCTGTTATGCAATCTGGGATGAATTCACCTTGGCAGATTCAGTGGTTTAAAGTGCTCTCTCCTGTTACCAAAGCTGTCCTGCAGATACTTGGTGGTTTTCTGTGCTTTTTTGAAGTGCAGTGCTTTGGATTTAGGGCTTTTCCAAGCAGATAATGGCAAGATAGTTTTCAAAAACTTGATTACAGGGGTTAGTTTTCCAGAATACTGGCAGAGCACTGTCAAGCTATGCTCCTCTCTTAAGTAGTGTGGAAAACAACAGACTGGACGTGAAGTTTGCTTTTTTTTTCTGTGTCCGCCCTGCTGCCAACAGCACAAGCCGTACACACTCTCCATCTCAGTGTAAGCCCTTTTTACAGGGAATGGTTTACAAACACAGAACAATACCAATTTTGGAGGAGTGCTGAGGCTTCTCTAATATGCTTGAATCTCTCTCCAGTCTTCAAGCACGAATTGCAATAGAAATGCATTGCTAAAAACAACCCAACCTTTTGAAAAAACCCATGTTGAAGTGCAGTTTGTCCGATAAGCTTGCAGCCTCTGAAGCATTTTGGCACAAAGCGTCCTCTACGTTTGTCCATGGTATGTTTGCAGTGTTTGTTTCCAATATCAGAAGTTAATCAGGCTCAATAAACTGCCTAAACCAAAGCCAATTCATGTGTGGAAAAGTATTTATGATTTTAATGGATTTTAAAACAGAGACATGAGTCCTTGCGATGCGGTCAGAAAACACTTTCAAGTTCTTTGCTTCCAAAATATTTTTGTATAAGCAAAGTTCAGAGGCGGGAGCGTTTGAAGAATCTGTTCATTCTCAATGGTGTCTTCACCCAAGTCTCATTCCAGCTGCTTATTAAGCAAAGCAAAACAAAAGGTGATTTGAAAAAAAAAAAAAAGTTGCAAAAGTTATGAGGAACAGAGGATTCCTCGCCTCATCAAATATTAAACTTCCCTGGCTTTATTTCTCCATAGGCTATTTTTATGACTCTTCTTTCATCAGAGGTGAAGTTCTGTATTTTTATGTTTCCATCTTTAACAAAAAAAAAAAAAAATCCTGTTGGAGCTGAGACATATTGCATGAAGCAGTACTTCTAGCATGAGCTGGCAAGAGGATTGTGAGAAGGGAGAAGCCAAGACTTTGCGAAACATCAAAAACACTAACCGCTCCTTCAAAAGAGGAATTTTTAGAATGTGATTTCATAATGTAGAGGTATTGGAATCCATTTAAATATAAGCTGAGCCCTAGCTGTAAGAAGCAGCAAGTCTTTTAGTTCTGACAAAAACCTCTTTGAGCTACATAGATGGTTCTGCTTGTAAGATCCTATTGGGTAGAGGGCGTCATGATATATTCTATAAAGGACTAATATAAGCTGTCTTGGATATGACCTTTATCCCATCAAAGCATGCATTTAGTCTGAGAAAACCAGGTATTCTTTTAGCCAAATGTTTCCTGTTCTTCAGTGTGAGCTGGTTCTCTTTCCTCAGAAGCATTTGCAACCACTGTAGCTGCCTTTCTAAATGATGTGCTTTAGTCTGGGCAGGAGTTACCCTCTCCTCACAATTTCTGTTCCAAGATCCTGAGAGGGCTCTGACTCTACAGCCTGAAGAAGAAAAATCTTCTTGGCGGGGAGGGGGGAATCTTACGTATGTGAAAATGTGATGGGAGGGAATGAAGATGGGAGAGCCAGGCTCCCTTCAGCAATGCTTGCTGACAGAGCAGGAGGCAATAGGCAGAGATTAGAAAACAGGAAATTCCACCTGAATACAAGAAAACTTTTTGTTTTGTTGGGGGTTTTTTAGGTTGGTTGTTTTTTTGGGGGATTTTTTTAGGGAGGCTGTGGAGTCTGGAGCTCACTCAAAATTCGACTGGACATGGTCCTGTAGAGCTGCTCCAGGTGACCCCACTTGAGCAGGGGAATTGGACTAGACAATCCTCTTACCTCAAATGTCCTGTGATTCTGTATTTACTGAAGAAGCTTGAGTTCTGATGCCTTGGGAGGGCTGACCTGAAACAGAGACTGGACAGAGCTAGTGAATAAAGCAGGTATTTATTGAAAGACCTCTAGGGTCTGCCTTGGGCAGGACAGGGCCTGACCAGGGCTACACCCAAGGTGGACAAAGAATGGTCACAGAATGGCTGACTGGTCACGAGGTCTTACATTTTTAGAAGTTTTGGACCATTTGCATATTGGGGTTTAATTGTCCAGTTACAGCTTCAGGTTGTGAGGTCCCATCCTTCTTGTTCCTCCCTTCAGCTTGCTGACGTTTTTGTTTTTGGGCCTGAAAGTTGTCCTTGGTCTTCAGCTGGAAAAGGATTTGTTTTGTCTACCTACTCTGTAAAGAGAGCTTACTGGCACTTAAAGGGAGGCTCAGAACTACATCCCTAGGCAGCACAGAATCTGAAAAACATGAGAACTAAAGCTTAAGGCATCAGTTCAGTGTTAGAAACTTCAGAGAGCATTGTGGGGTTTTTGTCATGAGATGTGTCGTTCCTCTCCAGTCATACTTCCCTTCTCTCCTCCCTACCAGAAAGCTCAACAATTTCAAGCCAAAGGAGCGGTTTCCCCACCTCGTTTTGGACCAGCTCTTACCAGCCTGCTCCTCCACCCTGCTTAACCGGCGTGCACCCCGATTTCCCCGTGACTGCACCGGGCACCTTCCCGACAGCCGATCCCAGCAGCTGGCCGGGACACGGCCTTCCCCAGACTGCCCCACCTCCTGCCCCCGCCGCCTCCGAGTCCTGGCATTACCCTCTGGCGTCTCAGGTGAGCCCCCCGTACGCACACATGCACGACGTGTACGTGCACCGCCACCACCCCCACGTCCACCACCACCACCATCATCACCACCCCGCCGCCACTGCTGGGCACCGTGACCCGCGCTATGGYTCCCTGCTGGTGCCCTCGGTGCGCGCCGCCAGGATCCCGGCGCCTCCCCAGGGGGACGGGGCCAAGGCAGAYCCCGCCGCTGTCACCGGCGCTACCTCAGCCTGGGCCGGAGCCTTCCACGGGACGGTGGACATCGTGCCGAGCTTCGGGTTTGATACAGGTGAGCCGGTGCCGTTTGGGTTTGCTTTGGTGCTGTCTGATTTGTTTGAGCAGGGGCGCGAACATGCTCTCAGAGCTGTGCCCAAGTGTGTTTCCCTCCTGTAATTGCTCTCCCTGACCTTTATCTGCCTTGGTCCCACTCGTGCTGGATGAGTTGTGATGTGCGCTGCATTTTTTGGGTTTTTTTTCTTTTTGTTTAAATCTTGTGGGAAAATATTAATGATGCTTCTGTGGGGAAGTTCTCAGCTTGTTTGTCTAGTTCATATGTGCATCCACCAATATGCTATTAGCTCCGTTATAATGTATAATATTATGATACTATATATACTATAGCTCCAATAAACTAATAACTTGCAGTACAYGAGGACTGCATACTGAGGTGGAACAGCTCAGCATTTCCTCCCAGTGTAGCCTCCAGGTGTCACACGGAGAATAGAGGTGCTGATTGAGCTGTGCTTGCCCTCAGACTAAACATCTTTCTCTAGGGTGTAGGCAGAGGTGTGTGAATTAAACTCATTTTACTGCAGGGTCTGTAGTCTGAACTGCAGACCGTGATCTCCATCTGTGAGCTTAGAGTGGCAGTCCCTTGTCTCAGTATCAGAAGCAGGCTGGCAGCCCTCGGGATTTGAAGTTTCTTGCAGTCTGGTGACTGACAGTTCCCAGTGCATCCATCCTGGAGCTCATACGCCCCACTGAGGGCTCCTTTTTCGGTTTGATATTTATCTCACCAGCAGCAATCGTTGCAGATTAGTACTTCTTAAAGACAGTATGTTATCTGATAAGGGAAACACTAGGTTTGTATCTTTGTTCCTTTTTCCTTAAAGTATCTGGCTCCCTTTTTTGACAGCTCTCTCTGATCTGTGAGAAGCACTTCTTTGCCTTGATTAGTGGACAGGGGAACAAAGAATGGGGAGGGGAAAAATGCTGTTTTCAAATATGAAATACTGTGAACCTAATACAAATCTCTGTCTCTTCCCTTTAAAGCAACTGGGATCCAGTAATCTCCTCTAAATACTATGCCACTTGCTGTCTTGATGTCAATAAAACTAAGAAAAAGCTTATCAGGACTTTTAATACTGGATAATTTATATATAAATAACATTTCCAGCTAAACCAGCAATACAAGAATAATTATATTTTATGCTTTTTTGGGTACAGAATGGTAAACTAACCGGACTGGGATCTTGAGATTTTCCCTTTGTGACAGACTCCATAAGGGGAGTGAGCTGCCTTCTCAATTCCTCCTGCACCCAGCCCCAGCAGTCCACCTGCAGAGCCCTGGTATTTGGCTTAACCTTTTGGGGATGGAATGGAGGACTCTGTAAGGAATTGTTAGTCAGGAGAAACCACTGCCTGGCTCAGGTACAAGCCCAGCCTAGACTGTGAGTTGTTTTTCCTTTTAAGAACAAGTACCTCAAAAAGGACTGGGTCCCAGCACTGCCTTAGAGGAGGAACACAGCTTTGGCTTGGTGCTGCCTGCCCCTTGTGAAAATCCCTGTGGAGGGGCACAGTCGGCGGCTAATTTGGTCAGGATCCTGATTTGGCAGTGCCTTGCATGTCATTTGGTTGCTCAGCGTGGGAGGCAGTGGGAAAGATCTGAAGTGTTAACTTCTGACCCATGTTTGATTGTGTGCGTTTTAGTCTATGAGTTCCTGTGGGGAAAAAGAAAGAGGGGAAGTGTGTGACTGGTTTGAAGAAACAGAGGATCTCAGCAGACCAGTGTCTCACTAGTTTGAGGCTATTCAAAAGGGTCACACACTGAAACACAACAGCAAAACCCTGTCAAGCAGCCCCAGTTTTGGAAACAAGGGTGCAAGCAGTGAAACACAGCAAGTAGTGGAAACCTGTGCCATTAMAGTTATTTGCTCTCTTCCCCTGCACACTCATCTCTCCTGTGCTTTCCAAGCAGAGGCTTGCTAGGGAAGGGCAGGAAGGCTGAGCTCCCTTTTCAGCCTTGCCTGCAGCTTGTGCAGTTGAGACAAATGCTTTGGTTACAGGCATTCAAGGCCTGGAGAGAAGAGGRAGCTTAATTGCCTCGGGGTTTTGTGTGCACATCCAGCAGTGTCATCCCAGGGAAGGTGTGGGGAGAGGAGAGGGTTGCACGAGTGCCACGTGGAGTCACAAACAGCACTTGCTTTGTGTGCACTCCAGGGAAAGGAGATTATACTGGATAAATCTCCACATCACACAGCATTTCATTACATTTAACTCTAATGTCAAACAGCTATCTCAACAGAGAGGCTACAAACTCAAGGGCCTGGAAGAGTGAACTGGCTTTTAGTGACATCAAGTGCTTTTTTTCCAGAGTAGGGTAAAGGCCATAGTGGCAAGGATATATCAGTTCAGAAAGTGTTTGCTCATATATCCCTGGAGAAAATAACCTGTGGAGCTGTCAATATATCAGATTCCATGAGCTTCAGGTGATTTATGTTAAAAAAGTTCATTTCATCTATGCCTGGACATTGCCTTTTGGGGTCCTTCACTTACAGACTGATTCACCCTCTTCTTACCGTGGGTCACATTTCTTCTGCTACTGTCACATGCGATTATAGGAACATCTGCAGAATTCCTCASACTGAATTATGTGGAATGGTAGGGTTGGGATCAGGGCAGGCTGGCTGTAATCTTACCCTCTTCCAGCTACATTGTTGCATCTCTGCCATGCCAAGCCAAACAATCGACCTCATGACTGGATGATGCTGAATCACTTCAGAGGTTGAGAGGAGGTTCCCACTGCATGCACGGTGTAGTTTGGGAATTTATGTTCCAGAGCACATTGTGTGGGACGTCAGCACAGGGCTAACAAACTATTGATCTGTCCTGAACATCTGTTTGAACTTACATGGCCCTGTTTTAGGGGATGAAGAAGGATTTAGCTMCCTGATTGCCATTAAATGTGGCTTAATCCTCACGTTATAGGCTGCAAATTAACCCTTTTAGAAACCTCTGCGTCGGTCCAAGTGTGATTAAGGAAAACACTGGTCTGCAGCAGGAGCTATCAAAACCTGCTAGGTTTGTATCTGCTGCTGTGTAGTGTCTTTCCAAAGAGCACAAGCTACAGTGCTCGATGGAAGAGTGCATTTCGTGGCAAGCATTGGTATAAAAACATTGGAATAAGCACAGATTGTTTGGATTTATGCCTCAGTTCCTTGCCCTGCTGGTGTCAAGCAAAGCAAGGTCGGGCTGTCATCCCTGCTCGTGCTGAGGGTGCACAAGCCACGTCCAGCACTTAAAATCAGAGGTTGGGGAGGCCARTTTCTGTCATGCTGGTGGTTACAGCCATCAGTGCTTCCCTCGGGAGCAGGGTGGGAGGTGTTCTACACACCAGGCCCTTCAGGTGGGCAGTGGGATTTGGCTGTGCTGCTGGCAGCCCCTGGGGAGGAGAGCAGAGCAGCTTGCCTTGCTGCTGGAGAGCCTAGGAGGAGGATATCCTGTCCTGCTGTCAGACAGATGTGCTGGAGGAGCCTCTCTGCAGCCCCAGCACACTGAAAAGCAAAGCAGGACTTTGGCATGAGTGACAGCTGTAGCTCTATTAAAAATTGAGGCGCACGTTCTTTGTCCTGTAAAGTTAGGCACATTGAGGTGAATAACTTCAAGTTTAGGTGAATTAATCAACATCCTTCAGTCCTGGTTTACTGTGGAAAATCCCCTTTTGGAACTGGCATGTCAGCATGATGTCTTGAATTTGGAGTTTGAAGGGCCAGTCCAGTCCCTTCTGTACRTTTGTCTCTGTTCACACACATCCCACAAGTTTGTCACAACTCACTAAGTTTGCTTAGATGTTCCCACAGAATCTGTATAGTGTTTGTGTGTAATTAGCTTTAATGTTGGTGTCCCAGGGAAGGGGAGTTGCTGGAGTGGCAGTGCTGGGTCGTGCAGTGCAAGTGAGGATTTCCTTGCTAAAAGGAAAGCACTGCAGCACCTGCACTGCAAGTGGAAGCTCTGGGTGGGTAGCAGGCCTTGGATTCTGTGTTAGGACTGCAGATGGCCTTGCCTTGAAGGAGTTAGGAATATGATGAGGAAAAGGCATGGAAAGTGTTCCACATTCAGTTCTGTCAATAAGACAACTCTGGATTTTTGGATTGTTTTCTCTTGCTGTTTAGAGTCCATAGTTATACCTTAAACCTTGTTACAGTTATTTGTGTCTTGCAAGGACACCTGCCTAGAGGAAGGTGCCTGCTCAGCCAGTTATTCCCTTCCTACCACTTGCTACTGTCAGGTGAAAGATCTCTTAAACACGTTTGTGTGCCATTTTTTTAAGCTGCCAGGAGCCATATAACCTGTTTCCCTTCGTTCAGGCTTCCATGGCCTCTGGTGTCCTTTACTCTGGTCCACTGGTGAACTTAAATAACTTCTTTATGCTCTGAAAGGTTTCTGTTGTCTGACTCTTTTTTTTTTTTGGGGGGGGGGGGGGGGGGGTCATCTTTGTTCAAAAAGATTGGAAGCAGCAGRGGAAAAATAACCCCAAATTGTCATCACTAACTGTGAGGGAGCTTTGAAGGGAACTAACAGCAGTTTATTATGACTGTCTGTGTATGATGCTGCCAGGGAAACAAATAGCTCTTAAGCAGCAAGGAGACATCCTCACTGAATAAAGAGCCTCTGAACATGTTTTTATAGGCATGCTCTAGCTGAGGGATATCCCAGTTTTTCCAGTCTGAAGAAACAGGTACAAGTGCCCGTGAAATGGAGAAGGCACTAAACAAGGTTTGGTGCACCACACCCCTGGGCTCTGCTTTCCCTGTCTYTTCACTGCTGGACACACAAGTGTCTGTACCCTGCTTGGGAAACCCTCACATGGATAGAGCCATATGCTCTCATCCTTTATGGGAGTGCTAATTGCTTTGCAGCTCAGCTCTGAAATGCTGATCATTATTAAATATTCAGCTGTTGGTGCTCTCAAAGCAAGGAGGTTGCTGTCAGATCTGAATCCCCCCATGTCTGTTAGGCTTTCTGAAAACTCAGGTGTCTTCCTTCATAGTCACTGTGTGATTGGATTTGGAAGTGAGGTCCATGCCTAGCACATGGATCTGTCAGTTTTCACAGGTTAAACATCAAATGAACACAGAGCTCYGGTGGTTACAGCATCACTGAGCTCTAGAGTTGCACCTATTTACATTAGTGGTGAAATTAACCTTAAATTCTTAGCAAGTCAGGTGCCTTGGTACATTGCATAGCAAGAATGATGATWTAGAGTGGGAAATGTACCTTCATTTCATGAAATGTGGTTTACTTGCCTCAAAACATCAAAGGATTGGGTTTAAAACGTTTAGACTTGAGTGCCTTRCTGCCTCTGAAAATACGTGCCTGCATCTCTGCCTTTACTTTCCCTGTAAGTGAGCAAGAATGTATCTTCTTTGGGAAATTTGATCTGCCCCCGCCCTTCTATTGTCTGGATTTGAGGTTTATGCCCTGTTAGGTGTGAATCTAGAGACTGGATCCCTCTGGAGCAGAGAAATCCCAGATTATAACRCAGGTTCCAAGTCTGTAATGCTAAAGCTACAATATAGCACCACATTTATTAGATAGTCCTCACTTTTTTTTTACAAAGGAAAATGTTAGAGGAACTCATAACAAATGCAAGCTGAAAACCATTAATTTTTCCCATGTGGAAGCACTAGCCATTCTTGGCTGAAAATCTTGCACTCTGTAGGTGAAATTATTCAGGGGTTTTTTTGCCTGCTGCAGCAACATTTTCCTTCTCTCCTCTGCGACGTGAAATGCCACAGAAACGGKGAAATCCTGAAGTGTCCCAGACGTTTTCTAGAGGAGATGGTGTCTGTGGCTGGACCCTGACTGGGAATATTGCTCTGCTGCATACTGGATAATGGATGCAGACCTTTATTGGAGGGGTTTTTTGCCCCATGCCATGTTCCCCATTAGCTCAAACCAAAGAAGCACATCCAGGAATTTTATCACCRTTTCTGAAATGCTTGAGCCAGAAACTTCAACATGGTTTAGTTTTACCCCTCATAAACTAAGAAGTTTGGAGCAGTAACACTGTTGCTAACAAGTCCTTTAAACTGTTAAATTTTGGGGGGGGGGGGTTTATTTATTTATTTATTTATTTAATCAAAGCTTTTTAATCTTCAGTTGCTTGGGGAGGGGGAAGAAAAAAAATCAGATTTATTGATTTAATTAATAATTATGAATATTAATTACCTTCCCTTTCTCTTCCGAAATGTAGGTCTACAGCATCAGGACAAGAGCAAGGAAACTGCTTGGTTCTGAAGTGCAGAGGAATTCAGGCCAGCTAGAGCTGGAGTGGACAGAGCTGGGCGGGTGATACAGCAGTGGCTGACTCCTTCTGCGTGGAGCAAAGGACACACACGAAGATGAAGAGCCAACTGTTCTGGTTTTGCTGTTGAGCCTTTTATTTGTAAGGCCGTTTATGGGTCCCACARTGTCGGAAGAAAACCAGAAACCTAACTTTTCTTTCTTTCCTCATCTGAGCCTGCTGCAGCTGGGCAACCTAACTCCTTTCTGCTCCTTTAAYAGTGTTTCGTTCTGTTCAGCTTGATATTTTTATGAACGGTCTCAATAGTCAGGAAAAAGACTCTCCCTTGACTACARTGCGCCTTCTTTCAGGAATACGGTATTTTGTAGCTCTTTGTGCATCTATTTTTGTAGAAATACAGAAAGTTTGGGYAAGGATTGATGGGCTATTTTAGGAAGACATATTTTTTTAAAAAAAAATTGTAAAATTGTTAAGTTCTGTTTAAAGAACTTGCTCTCAGAGAAGCACTGGCAAAAATGTATAAAATGCTATTTTTAGATGTCTGTGATGTGTTTGTGCATTTTGGGTTTTTTTGTTTGTTACCTCAAATGTCTATCTTTCCTTTCTTTTTAAAGAGCTAAACTCCTTTGTTTCCACATTACTAGATCCTGATGTTTTTGTCCTTTTGTTCTAGCTTAAGCAAGTATAATTCGCACCTGAAGTTTCAGCCAARTATTTTTTCCCGGTGTTAGATTGTAGTGAAAGTGTTTTTGTTTCTCCTGCTTCTAAAGGTGGCTTTGTGCTGATTGTCAGAAGSTCGCAAACACCTTTAGCATAGAGCAAAGCTTGGGGTTACAGCAACTGCATTTCCAACCCAKCCATTCTTTCAAAATGGACCAAATACTCTTAAATCAGACACGAATCTGTGGGGCTCATCTATGATCCATTGAAGCTGTTGAGCACAGTTCCCTGTGGGTTATGTTGCAGGCCCCCGTAAACATCAGTACAATCTCACAGGCAGGACTTTCAGCTAAGCCATTTCAAGGTGGTACCTTAGAACGTCAATATTCAGGGAAAATGAAAAAAAAAATAAAAATTCAGGTTTATGAAAACGTGTGGCTTGTGGAAACAAAAGGTTTTCAAGTGGCCTGCYGTGTGTGCTGAGCAGCTCCAGGAAAGCACCACACTTCCCAAGTGCTGTTGCCCTCAGGATGTGTTGTCCTGGGCTGGCTGTGCTGGGGGCTCSTGGGACCGCAGCTGCAGCGCCGCAGTTTCGTAACCAGCCACACGTGCTGAGCCTGCACACACCGGGGCCTGGAACAGCAGCCTGGCCACGTGGAGCCTCAGCCCTCTGCTTGGGAAGCCCYCCTGGCCTGGGCCTTGGCCTGGGGAATAAAGGTTTGGTTGGAGCCAAGGTGAGCATGGTCAAATCCTGGGTAAGGGCTGTGAGATCACCATGGGTCAGTCTCTGTGCCCAGCCCTTGGGGACTCCAGCACGTGCTTAGATGGCACWGAGGGCAGCCCAGCATCAGGGTCTGGCCTGCTGGGTCCTGGCTGCTGCTTGGAGGTGTTGTCTTTCTGCCCTGTTCTCGCAAGGCCCCCCTCTGACATTTCCTGAGTCTCTTACAGTGCAGTGTGTTTGTGTCGCCGCTGCTCTCAGACGTCCCTGTKTGAAAGACGCGCCGGCCGGGTGGAAAAACCGAGATGTAAACACGTGGCTGAGATAAGAAAGAGTTTAATTTTAAGGCACTGAGCGTTGTAAAWGTAGTTTTGGCAGGTGGAGGCCACATGGATCTGTGTGTGGAAGGGGAGGGGGGCGTTGGGAGGCGCATCCCACTCCGAGGTTCCCTGCACTGCTGCTTCCCTCYAGGATTTTTGAACTTGAACCTGTGAGGTGTTGAGCATTCTCCCTTGTCAAGGGAGAGGGTTTGACATGCTGGCACAGGAGSCATTAGGATTATATCACAGTTTGGCAAGACCCTTAAGTCTCTACCTTGCTGATTTGAAGTTTGAGACAGCACATGGACTATGCTTAAATATTGCTTTAAAGTGATAAGGTTGTAGTCTCTGTGTTGGGATGATGAATGAAATATGATGGGGTTTTTTTTCCTCATCTTTGTAGTCCATCAGTATTTCTTTCTCTCAATAAATTTCGCTCTYATGACAGTTCTCTATATTATTGCTGCTCTGGTGGAGCTAGCTCCTCAATTTGTCAATAAATTCATAATGCAGTGGGAAAACTGTATGGGAGGGAATGGAGAGCCAGCTGCCACAGTTCACTCTCTTACCACAACAGTACAGTTCAGGAAATATGTCAAGAGAAAGAGTTCTGACTTAGGAGTGTTGACAGTATTAGAAATACTGGGAGGAAAATAAAAATCTAAGCTTTTTTTTTTCTTTTTTTCTTTTTTTCTTTTTTTCCTTCTTTTTTTTCCTTTTTTTTCCCCCTGGACTTGGCAGAGGTGAAAATCAAAGCGACAGTGTGTCCTCTTTGAACTTCAGGGATGGAGAGCTTGGGTGGCAGGGGAAGCAAAAGAAAAGCCAGCATTAATTTCTGAGGTGTGTTTGGCTTCCTGAAATAGTTTWAAGCCAAACAAGAGCAGTCTGCTCACTGCCATCCCCTTCACAAGCTCACATTGTGAGAGACCTCCTCTGGTTCCCTRTAGATGTCAAAGCAAAACGGGACATGAACGGAACAGGCCCACAGTTTGCACTGGAATTTCTTTCTGGATTGTCTCACTGCCTTGTTGGTTGGTGGGGATGAAGAAGTGGGGAAGCTGCTCTGCCTCTTCCACCTTCAGGATTACTGTTCTGCACTGCTGAACCTGGGACTGAGCTGGTGGGACTTCTGCAAACTCTRGGTGACAAGTGCCAATAAAAACCTGCTGTTGTCTGTAGCCATTCGTGCACCGGCCCCGTCAGCTTTGAAAGTGAAATAAATCCTTCTGTTCCCCTCAGTCACTAATTGTCCCTTCTGCTAACCAGTGAGAAAGGAAAAGCCTGAGTGTGTAGGAGTAGCCCTGATTCTGTGTTCTACAATGTGAGGGATGGAAAAGGGAAAAAAAAAACAACAAAAAAAACCCCACACCCTTCCCTGTGACAAACTTTTAAGTTAAATTCAGCAGATTTCCTTCTCTCCCTCGTTCCCATACACGCACACGTCCACACACGCACAGAAGTGCTTATGAGAAGCAGATGCTGCCATGGTTTTGCTCTTGGAAGAGGAGGGGAGCACTCTCCTGCAGTGCTGGGGAATCGATGGCAGCAGGAAGGTTGAGGCTGCTCGTGTTTCTGCAGATAGGGAAAAAAAAAAAAGAAAGGCCCTTGAAATCAGGTCACAGATAAGTTGTGTGTCTTAATGCATTACTAAAGGAGTTGTTTCATTCTTTTCATGTGTGGTGTGTTCTGATGCTGTCCCAAGAAAGTGGATGATTCATTTTGAGAGGGCTTATAAAACATGTTGTACTCTGTCACTGTTTCTGGGAGAACATAGGGAAATTATTGTTTTATTTCAAGAAACTCAAAATACTGACCTCCTTGAAGTTGTCCAGGATTTTATTTTATTCGTTACCGTTGAGAAATCTGACATCAATTTTTATGTCTTCATTTGAAGACTGGAAAGGTTCAAGTAGTCCACCAGTTTTTGAGAGGCAGATGCCAGTTTTTTTCCAATGGCCCATTTCCAGCCCTGCAAGAAGATGGGATAGTGCAGCCAGTGACTGCYCAGGAGACTGGATTTCTGGAATTTCTGGAGAGCTGAATTAGCTGCACTGGGCAATAGTAAAATGGACTCAGTCCTGATCCCTTCCCTCACCAGACACACRAGTTCAGGTGGCCCTCAGTGAATGGCAGTGTTGTCTCAATCACCCACACCTGCATCAAAACACTTTTGAGAACAGATCTCTCATCACAGAGTTCAGAGAGGGAGGGGAACGTCACAAATCCCCCAGCCTGCCYTTAGGATGGCCTTGCCTCACCCCTGCCCTTTCTGCTTCCAGGCTCTTACAGATGTCTTGCTGTCCCCTTCCCACAATTCTTCACGTGTATGGATATATTTCTCCTCAAATATATTTGTGCACATTCACATGTAGCATGTGAGTGTGCATAAAACCTGGTCCCCCCCTTTCCACTCTTGTGCCTCAAATGTGTGTCCTTTGGAAATGGAGTGAATGACTTCATCAAATCTCATCTGAGGTGGAACATGTAGGCATTTTGTTGCATTCTCTGTTAACTCAGGACTGAATTTTTCCCCTACTTGTTAAAGAACCCAAACACAATAAAAACACATTTAAAAACCCCTTTTAAATCACCTGATTTGTATCTGTAAAGCTGATCATGAAATCAGCAGTTATGTAGAGAGGTGCAATATATTGCCTTGCAGCAGACAAGCCTATCTCTGATTATTTTAATTGATTTCAGGTACAAGCTTTTTCTCCATATCAATGGACCAGCAAAATATATATTTCCTTACAAACAATTTAGAAATATATATATATATTTTTCAATTGGAGTTCTTGGTTTTAGTGTGTCAGCTTTTGAGCTTCTGAAGGATATTTGGATGATAAATATTGTTTCTGTGTGGGTTTTTTAAAAAYGTGGACGCGTGTTGTTTGGAACTACAATCTCATGTAAAGCGGGAAAGTATTTAAAAATAAATACTGCTTTTACATATCAGCCCTATGGGCACAATCTGAGARTTGTGGTGCAGGAAGATGCTCCTTTAAAAAGTCACGTTCTCACGGCTGAGCAAGTTCAAAATCCAGGAGAGGCAGGAGTGGCCTTGGAAAGGTTGAGCTGCTGGAGCTGAGGGCAGAGATGATCCTCTCCAGAACGGTGTGTACGTGGTTGAGCAGTCACTGCTCAATATCCCAAATGTAGGCTGTGTTAGCAGGTTTAGACTAATGGGGTGAACTGAGGGGAACTGTAGATGTCCCTGGAAATCAGTGTTTTAGTTCCCTTGGTCTGCTCAGTGCCCGTGACCCTCTCCCAGTTCTTGCTCTGCAGTCTCCACGGTGGGACCTCTGAAAGCTGGGCTGCAGTTCCTTGGGAAATGCACCATTTGGGGTTTTTTTCAGCTCCCAATAAAGAAAGTTTAGGGATTGGGGGGGGGGTCATTCAAATAATCCAAATTATTTCATGCACCTGCTCAAAGGCTCAAGCCTCCAAAACAAATCAGCTGTGCACTGTGGCTGTTTGCCTACAGAATTTGGTCTGTTCCCTCCCCTCAGCGTCCTTGGAAAACTTCAGTGGCATTGAGATGGTTGGGACCAGCCTTGAATGCCTGAATTGCAGTCCAGTGGTGGTCTGGGGGCTGCCCCAGCCTTGATTCTGGTGAGCTGGGGCTCAGGTGTTTGGTGCCTATAGACAGCCAGGGTTTATAGGAGTTTGAGGTTTACAGTGATCAGTGAAGGATCTGCAGAACTGTGCTGTGCTTTCCCTGCTCTCTCTTTGTTGTTTAAAACYATCAGTCAAATCAGGGTCCCTCTCTCTCCCCCCACCTGTTTCCCCACCTTGCTCCCCTCAAAACTCCATTGAAGTTTTTGGCCCTTCTCATCAAAACTGATTGGGGGGGGGCTTTGTATAAAGAGAAGCGTCACTGTTTATTACTGAATAAATAATTTAATGTGAATTTTATTGTTATATTTTTTATGTAGCGTTTTCAGTTTGGTCTGTATTTTTCAACCATTAGCTAATTCTTTCTTTTTATTCTTATGCAATTGAAGAACTCATAAATCTCTTTGTAACTTTCCTCATCCTGAGTTTCTATTCTTTGCATGAGATTAATTTTTAGAGCCAAGGATTTGTCTTCTGTTGAAAGCATTGTRAAACAAGTGTTCTAAGCTGGTTCTGTACTAAAATTAAACAGAGTGAAAGCCTTGCACTGAAGGGATTTCAGGCAGAGATCTCATGAAGGCACAGGCTTGGCTTCTCAGACACTGTCAAGTGCTTATGCTGCAATGTCCTCTTTTATTCTTAACATCTTTTTTTTTTTTTAATTACATTAACGCTATTTTACAATCAGACCTAGTGGAATCACCACCTGAGACTTCTTAGTGTAAGACTCTTTTTTTAATTTTATCATTTCCTGGCAGTTTTGACAGTCATCAGGCAGAGATTTTTTCCATGCAGTTTATTTACCTCAAATTGATTTTTTTTTTTTTTGGCAAAGTTCTGTAATTCCTGCTAAGGAGGCAACTGCCCTTGCTAAAATTATTTTACAACTGTTATAATTAAGAAATGTTTGCATGTCTGTGTTCTGGCTCGGGGGCTGAAGGTTTGGTGTTTTGGTCACAGATACATCATTTACTGCTCCAGCAGTGGGGAGAAAAAAAAATAAACCTCCAAGCTTTGGCCGAGCACTCAGCTTTTGAAAAAYTGCCACTTGCACGCAATCAGCAGGGAGCTGTTAGGAATTTAGTTGCAAAATCCTCAGAAGATCCTGACCATATGGGATGTACTCTGTTTCAGAGATGAGCAGGGTTTTTCCCATACGTCCTGCTCCAGGCCCTGATTCCCGGACCAGACAGCGAGTGGGGCACTTTGGGATGTCACTGTGCTCTTCTCTCTCRGGCTGTGAGGAGGAGATGGAGAGAGCTGGCAGCCAAAAACTCCAGGAGAAGGAGGAGAGGGGATTCATGAAGCCTTCTGAAGGAGAGAATGGCATTGGGAGCTCTAGAGACAGGAACAATCTCCATAAGCATTGGAGATGAAGATGGGACTGCTGGAAAATAAGCAAATAATGCCTCGTGATGAATGATCTAGGGTGGGATGTGGCAGCTATGGAAAAACACCAGTATAATGTGAGGACTTAAAAATCTGGAAGGAAAGCATAAGACAAACATTGCAGAAAGTGTCTTTCTTTGAAGGGAGGTGTGCACACAGTGGTTTAGTCAGTGAGAAGAGGCATGGGACCCCTTTGAGAGAGAAATGGGCTTTAGGAAGCAGGAGAATGTTAAGGGAATGAGATACCTGGAGTGCTTTTTAATCTCCCTGTAACTTCTGCTCTTGGCAGGGCTGGTTGCCCCACACCTGGGTTTGCAGGTGCTCCCAGGGGTGGTTTCTGTGCTCTCATTGCACCAAGAAATGAAAGCAGGGGAAGTGATACTTCTATTTTGTGACTGATTTTGTTCAYGATGATCCACATTCTCCATTAATGTGAATCACTGGCACTCTGTTGGTTTTAGTGAATTTAACACCTGTGGAGAATCTCACCAGTTAACATCCAGATAAAGCTCGTGAATCTCAGATAAATCCTGTTTTGGGTGTTATTAGCTGGAAACTCGGTCCCAGATGGGTGCACGGGGCTCTCCCATGGAGCCAGGGTCTGGATGGGTGCCCTCAGGGGTGCTGAGTCCCACCTGCCTGCAGGGAAAGGAGAGGAGTGGGGCCGGATTCCTCCATGCTGTAGGGGCAGACAAGCGTGGGGCTGTGGCTGGGTGTCCCTGGTGGGACAGGGGTGTCACCAGCCTGTCCTGGACATTCCGGCAGGGCCGGCCGTCCCGGCAGGACCTCGGGCTCGGAGGGGTTTTGCTGCCTGCGTGACGTGGGAGGCCGGGTGGGGACCGAGACATCTGGTGAGAATTCCTCACGGCTGAGCTGTGCCTTGGGCTGGGATGCCGAGTAATTTAGCTGATTTCTTTTTTGGGGTTGCTGGGAGGAGGAGGAGGAGGAGGAGGAGAAGGAGGGGATGGGGGTGGCTGGATGCCGCAGCCTTCCAGTAACTGTCTCTCCTCCAAAATAATCACTTTTGCTTTCTTTGAAGGCAAGAAAGAAATCGTGTTAAAGACAACAAAACAACAAACCAGCACCAGGAACTGCAGCGATGTGTTTGCCTGGACAATAACCSTACATCTGCAACAGTTTATCACGATGGGAAAATGGGTGGGTAATAAAGTTTCGATGTCGGCTGTTGCATGTACAGAGGTATCCCAGGCTTTGGAAATGATTTGTTATGTGAATGCCCATAGTAGCACCGAGGTTCAAAGGGAGGTGGTTTGTTTTYCGTGCCCATTTAGTTATGAATAACACCAGCTCTAATTTCCTCCTCCCACCAGCAAGCAKAGAGTCCTGCACTGGAAGCCAAATATAGCAACAAAGATTTCTATCTCTGGCCAAAACCAAAAAATCTGTTCCCTTTTAAGAATAGCACTCTATTCTTTTCTGATGGAGATGGATAAAGAGAAAATTCAACTTTAAGGAAGCCAGTTTCTCAGTGGGAAACTCCCTGGTCTCTCTCAAATGGCCAATGTAAAAGGTATGCACTTATTTTTTGGCATCTCTGTGGAAGCCAGTGAGGCTTCTGTAGGATGCCATCAGTAAAGCCCTTTTGGATTGGCAGTCTGGATGAATCTTCCCAAACTTGCTGGTGTGTTTTTCTTGCAGTGCCCTGTCTGCYCTGTGAGCAGCAGGGCCCTTGCTGAATGGGAATGCCACGAATTGCACAACTACCCCTGTTGGCTCTGCACCCTTTGCTTTTGTGGAGAAGTTAATGACTAAGCTAAATTTATGCCAACATGCTAATGGTTCTGCCTACTTGTGATGTTACCTGCTGACAGGATTGAGGAGAGGCTGTTACCTGACATTTTCAYGTCCTTCCTGAACTCCAGAGTGTGACAGTTTGACTTAAAGTTATCTCTGTCAGGAGAGGATGAAATAGAAGCGACAAATAATTAATCGAGCCAGAACCTGGGAGTGGTTTGCTTTTGTGGAGAAGTCAATCCCCTGGCTCTGAGGGACAGACCSCTGCTCCACCTGGTAAGGCAGCTTGACAAGGTAATGTGGAGCAGCCCATGATTGCTCCTACTCCCTTGGCTTTCTAACTGGGGGAGGATGTGGGAAGTCATCCCAGTGCTCCTTCCCGTGCATTCCCAGTTGTGTTGTGCCCTCGGAGAGTGTCTGTGGGCAGTAGAGCTGCCCAGACCCCTGCCTGGCTGGATGGGCTGGGAGAGAGAGGATGTTGTACCAGGGAAAAGCAGGAATGTTTGTGGTCAAACGCTTCCTCAGGTGACGATCTGGCCTTTTCTGGGTGGGAGTCAATGCCCCCCGAAGATGAGCTGCACGTGGGTGTCACTGCCTGTTTTTAACCCAGGATGTGCTTTTAGGAGGAGGCACACACCTACACCCACACCCCCCTTCTGATCTTGGACTCGGATTTCTTTAACTTCTCTACRCCMTYTGAGGAGGGCTGTTCAGCCTTTCCYTCGAAGGATTTGTTCCCATTCCAGCCCCCACCACCCACCCATAAGCAACTGGCATGTGTGAGCAGAAAAAGCCCTTTCTCTAATGTAGCAGCTGTCCTTGTTTTAGAAGTGTTGCTTCACTCATTTGCAAACTGTTTGGCTGGAGGCCTTTGCTGTAAGGTGAATGCTGAAGGATTACAGAGTTAGCTCTTCCTCATTTGGAAAACTCTGACTTTTTTCTTTTTTTTTGAGCCTTGGACCCCTAAAGCATTTTAAAAACAATGCAGGGAAGTGTCATCCAGTAAATATATTTGCACTGGATCTGTTTTACCAGACATGTTTCTGATGGAGTTTTAAATAAACACAAGGATGTTTGGAAATATCTTGTGTATGTAAATATGTAAAATATGCAAAACAAAGCTGACAGCTGTGGGGTGTACTCATTGCTCACGTGAGGAGCCTTTGTGTAATGTTTTTTTTTTCCATCATCCTGTCTTTTTTTAAGCATCTGTGTCTGCTCCAAGATAATCTGTGATTCCCACTGGACAGAGAGGGAGGAGGCTGGAGCGATTTCCCTGAAATTCTGTGGAGAACCTCCCGGTGGACGGTGGAGCTGCTTTCCACGGAGCACCTGAGTGCAGCACCCAGGAATGTCCTGTCCCTGGAGGTGGGACAGGGCTGGGTCTGGCTGACCTTGGCCCTTCAGGAGGGGCAGTGGCAGAGCAGAGCCGTCCTTGGGCAGCACCTGGTGACAGCAGCGTTAGTCACCAGCACACGGAGCTCAGTTTCCTGAGCTGGATCTGCTGCTTAGGAGAGGACAACAGTGCTGCAGCCTCAATTCAGCCTTTATTTAGCCAGGTAGAGCTGGAGCCAACATCCCCATGTCAGGCTTAGGAAGCACTGTATTAACAAGGGAAAAAACCAAAATCACCAAAACTCTTTTTTTATTATTATTATTATTTGAGCATTATGCTGCTTTTTAGACACCCTTCCAGAGGGTAATTCATCCTCTATGCACAGTAACTGTACCAGTTCCAAGTTCTACAGGATATTTGGTGTGACTYAGCCACCTGTTGTTTTTACTGATTTGTTTTCCCCCCCACCTCTTTGCTTGCTCTTGTTTTCCAGTCCCACTGCTTTAAGGGCAGTGTTCCAAACTCCTGGCTGTCCTGGCCCGTGGGGCAGCAGCTCTGTGTCACACTTCTGTGTGCACACTGAGTTTCTCCTGTCCATYAGCTGGGACACTTGGATGTACAAATGTCCAAAGGGGCAGGACAAGTGCAAGCTCCCTCTGTTTGCTCGGTGGYTTCAGTCACAACAAATGGAAGTGCTTGGCAGGAGCAGCAGCCTGGGTGAAGGACAAAGTGGAAGTGCAGAAGCTCAGGAGATTCTTCTGACTCCTGCAGGAAAAGTCTGGTTTACTCTGTCCAGGGAAATAGCTGAAGTGTGTCAGGTTTGCTGCTGCTCCTTCTCCTTGCTCCCCWGCCAGGCTTTGCTTTGCTGTCACTGGCATTTCTCTGGGAACATCCTGGAGATCTTTATGAGATCTGGTACTGCACCTCATCATCACCTGACCWGTGATGTCCTTACCTGTTGTAATGTCACCTTACCCGTGTCCCCATCACCGTGGGGACGGACACTCTGGCAATCTGTAGCAATTTGAAATCCTGTGTTGCTGCATTCTCCTAGWCTACAGAGTTTACAAGTGAACTCTTTACAAGTTTCCCCGGCTCTTACCCCACATAAAACCTTCCAGTGACTGCATGTATTCCACCACCAGTTTCACCTGGAAGTGACCAAAATTTGCTGCCAGTCTGGATGATGCAGTAGAATCTTTGAAATCACTGTTAAACCCCATGGCTCAAAAAAAAGTTACTGCTTTGTGGCTCTTATGTGGC
Source organism: Mixornis gularis (assembly GCA_003546035.1). NCBI lineage: Eukaryota > Metazoa > Chordata > Aves > Passeriformes > Timaliidae > Mixornis > Mixornis gularis. The sequence goes on along the minus strand of QVAJ01000162.1, from coordinate 72,991 downwards.
CAGGTTTTCTGTTCTCACCCGTGATGGAGATGTTGCATTCTGCATGTCAGCAGACACCAAAAGACCAGAATACCCCACTTTGTGCCAGATTTGGGTGAGCCAAACAGAGAGGCAGAAGCAGAAACACTCAAGATGGGACACTGAGCTTCTTTCTTTCCTCTTCCATCCAATGCCATCTCCTCACATCGTGGTGAGCCCAGCACAAGACGTGGCATTTCATTCTTCAACCCCAGATCCCTGGGCAGGAGGGAATTTCTTTTGGTTGCTTTGTGTCTGTGATACTATGAAGTGTGTGCTGGTCCTGTCACACAGGCACTGGAACCAGCTGGACAGAGCCTGACCAGCAAAACCTTGATGTTCTTCATGGACAAACTCATCATTCACAGTGGGCACCTGAAAAACAGCATTTGTGGTGCAGGGAATTGATAGAAAAACTGGGAATCTTGTATCAATTTTTTTTGTTTGGATTTGAAACATGGAGAAACTTAACATTGAAACTGAGTGGGTCCCCCAAGCTTCAGATCTGTGCCTTCMGAGATTCCCTTCTAATATTTTGGGCTGTGTTTCTGTGGTTCTTAACAAAGGTTCTCCCTAGTGAAGGAAAAGATGCAGCTGTCATCCACGACAGAGAGACTCCTGATTATTTCTCACATTGCTGTTTGCTAGTTTGCAGAGGTCTGAGAGGAAGTGTAGAGAACCCAGATCAACTGAGAAAACCTCCAGTTCTCTTGTGCACAGCTTAATTCACCATTACAAAGACACTTACACAAATCTTAGACCTGAGATTTCATATTTTCTTTATATGAAATCAGCAATCATTGTAATTTCATTTCAGCTG
>QVAJ01000162.1:56689-70802 GCA_003546035.1 Mixornis gularis | reverse complement strand
GGAGATTTCAGCTGGGGTGGTGTATGTTGGTTTGTTGTTTGGGGTCTTTCAACATTAACATCAGCAACAYGGGCTAAGGCAGTTAACAAAACAGCTTTTGTCCTTTTCATCGTGAGTTTTGAGAGTGCTAATACTATGAAGTCATTGGGAGATGTATTTTTCTGCTCTGAAGTGACAGCCCTGCATCATTTCCATCTCCTGTGGCTGACACTGTCATGTTGATGTTTATCCACGTGGTATTTTTTTCCCCCAAATAATTTGACTGTGTCTATCTGTGGGCAGAATGTTCTGGAACTAGAGAATAAGAGAATAAGAGAATAAACCTAAGAGAAAAAGACATTTGTGAACGGTGAGCTATCATCTATCATTAAGCCATCTGAACCCTTGCAGTTCACAAGGATTGAGTTGCACTCTCGTTATTCTGTGGTTACTGGACGTGTTGTACAACAGCACAAATTGAGAACAATTTTAGAAATGGCTCAGCAGATACTTGTCCTCCAAAACAGCTCAGAAGACCCGGCTTTATATCCATCTTTGGATCAAGGTAAAAGGGACTATGCTGCTGCAGTTGTCGTAATTCAGCTCCTATGGGAGAAAGGGAATGGCCTGGAGATGTTTCAGTTGTTTGGGGTTTGTTCCCTCCACTCATTTTGGGGGCCAGGATCCTAACTGCAACGGGAAACYCAAGAAATCAGAGATGTATTGGCAATATCAAGGAGCCTAGAAAGGGTCGAACATAAAGAACATAAAGAACAAATCCAGCTCATGTCACTCTCATTAATGTGGGAAGTACACTCCTGTTGGAAAGAGCAAAAAGATTTAGGTTTAAATGCATCAAAACTCWCTCTCACCAAGGGATTATTTCCTCGTGCACCTTTCAGAGCCTTAGCAGGATTGTGTGAGGGGTGTGCTGTGCTCCCTGCTCTGCACTTTGCTTTCTACACTGCTTTCTTTCCAGGTCTGAAGAAAAAAAAATTTAAAAAGGCAAATAGTCACTTTTCCCTTTACACCTTTGCTGCCCAGTGCTATCTTTGTAAATTATAAATAAAAAATAAAGCTCTCAGTGRGGCGAGGCTGGCCTGGTCTCTCAGGGCCATACATTTTCATGTGTCTATCTGCTGTCTGTAGGTTTTGGGGATTAATTCCCATTTGGGAAACTGCAAGTGCCTCACTGTGATCTCTGGGCAGGTGCCCTGTAGCCTTCCCTGTCACTCCCTGAGAGGAGCACAACAGGCTCGAGGAAGGAGASAACCTGAAATAAATCTCAGAAAAAAATTGGCTTAAGGGAGAGCAGCTTACTGAGCTCTGAGATGATATGTGGGGCATTTTTAAGGAGAGAAAAATGTGAGACCATCCAAAAGCAAATGGTAGAGGAAGCGTTGTGGGATCCAAATGCAATTTGTGCCTGCTACAAACAGTGCTCAGCCTCTGAAAAACACACAACARCCCCTGCAAAGAGCCAGGAGCTGTACAGGAGTGCAGCTCTGTCAGTGCTGCCCCTCAGCCATATGTGTTTGTCTCCATATTCCTGTCATGGCTCCTAAAAGTTCAAATGGGTACAAGAAAGCAGTTTTCAGATTTGTGCTTTTCCCCCTCAGCTGATAAACTGAGTCACTAAGGGGAGGCTGTCTATGAAAACTTCCCAGAAGTTCAGCAAAACAATTCCTCCACTTTCTTCTCTCTGTCCTATTATGGAAGTGCTTTAATACCAAAAACTTATCCAATGAAAAAACAAAACAAAACAAAAAAACCACCCAGCAGTAGCACCTTGATTGTGGCTGGTTTGTGCACATGAGAGCCCTGAAACAGGTGTTGCCTTTCTCAGCACACAGCTGAATCTGGGCAGACTGATTAGCACCCTGATATAAGGGCTGGAGGGAGGACACAGTGGTTGGTGCTGGCTCACTGAATGAGCATTGTTTAAGGAGAGTTCAGTTCCAGGATAGAAATGAGCATTGTGATCAGTGTGTTATAATATAAGGAAAAGCTTAATTTTTAAATTGGAAGTTATATAAATTGGAATTATATAAAAATGTGCAGCTGAGCTGACTGCTGACCAAGCTGAAGAAAGAGAGGAGTGACTTCGTGATGTTTCACCCGACTGTTCCTGGGAAAAGACTACAACTCAGGTAAGTTTTTGTTTATTTTTCACCAGTAGAATGGCCTTCTTTGTTCTCTGTAGGGTCTTGTCAGGAGCACTGCAGTCAGCTAAAGCTGAAAARTGGGTCTTGTATTTTCTGTGATTCTGTTGCTGAAGTTGATGGTGTTACTTGGCTTTGCAGTAACTCTCCTGCTCATTTTAGTAAAACTTTCAGAAGTTGCCTGAGATTGTTAAGCTGGAGGAAGCTTAGAGGCATAGCATGATGTGTTCCCTGTGTTTTGTTGYACTTGTGTATTTAGTTTCTTTACTGAGAGAATCATGTAGTCTTCTGGATTAGAGGTTCTCCTCACCTAGTTTTTTTTTTTCCTCTTTTTTAATTTTTTGTTTCTTCTGGGCAATTTTTTAGAGAAGATTGCATTTGAATTGAGCTCTTTAAGGGCTGGAGTCTTTTATTTTGGTGGATGCACAATAATAGATCTGCTTCTTGGAATGAGACAGAACAAAATTGCCTGCTGCCAGAGTCCTTGAGTAAAGTTGTAGCTCAGCTGAAGGTAAACATCATTTTGATATCAATTTTGATCTGCTTTCTCGAAATACTCCTATCTAATTGTGAGATACATGTGGACATTCTGTCCACCCCTTCAGAAAACACTGCACAAAGCTTAAGGCTTTAAGCTGGTTATGAAGAGAAGTATCTATTTTCTTTTGCCCCCCTATGGACAACATGTACCAGTCTCTTGACTATGCATTTTAGACTATTAATAGAGACTGCCCAGGCAAAAGGAAGTTTAAATGTGTCGGTGGACAATGAATTAGTTCTCACAGCGTGGCCGTACGTTTCGGGCTGTGCTTTGACCAGAGTCTCGCTCTGTGTGAACAGTGTAAAAGCAGATTTTTACAGTGGGAAAACGGGCTGGGAGAGCAGCAGGGAGAACAGGGAGGTCCCCCTGCTGTCAGGAGGCAGGTGAGCACAGGCGGGGATGCCGTGGTGAAATCGGCCGTGCCCCGCCAAACTGATGCCTTGCTGACAGGCAAAGATGGATCACGTTAATTACCGAGGCAGGAGGTGTAAATAAAACGAGCAGATTGAAGTTCCTGGGAAGCGGTTATTTACAATTTACCTGTGTCGGTTTATGCGTGGATGGTTATAATTGTCACCACTAGGCACAGCCTGTGCAACAGCTTGGCTGTTACCATTTACAAGTAATTATTAATAACACTGTTAAATTACAAGCTGATTTCCTCTAAGGCAGCTTATGCTTGAAGCTTCTGTGATTTAAACGTGAAACGACCCCATTATTCCTTTACTTGATTGATACTAGCGGAGAGTAATTAGCATACAAAAGTTAAGTGCGCATTAATTAGAAAACCCTTGCTGCCACGTCTCTAATTGTTATTGAAGGCAATAGCATTTTTGCTGGCACCGAACCTAATGTGGAAAGGAGCTGTGAAAGGAAATGGCTTTGGACTGGACATACCTATAGAGGTTTTAGCTTCATTTTTCTTTAAGGTTTAGTGATTTAAACTGTAAATCTACCCTTAAAAACTATGTGCAGGCTCTCATATTTACCAACTACTTCGAGGACACCTGTGTATGTATTTAGCTTTCATGGTGCACTATTGCAGCAGGCTACTTTTCTATCCTTAGCAGAGGGATTAAAATTGAGCTAATTGTCCTGAGTGACCCAAACAAAGTTTCATTCACAGCAGGGTAAACCTCTCCAGCTGTTTATGAACTGGATATGAGCAGTTGATCTCATCTAAAGAATTCAAGCTGGGAGACAAGGCAGGGAAAAGCTGCTGAGGTGAAATGGTAATGGTGTAACTTACTATGAAACTGGCTGTTCAGTATAGCTGTGTGTTTACCTGTGTCTGCTTTTACAGCTCTCTCTGGTTTGCTCTGGGACTTTATTTTTTTTTTTTTAAATGGTCCTTTTACCTTATACCTGGAGAATAAAGCTGTGCTATTATAACCAACTCGTTTTGCTGGTAGAGGCGCATAGTGTGGTCTCAGACATGGCCTTAAAAATGAAAATTTTCACGTTGGTCAAAAAACGGAGTGTGTGTGCAGGAAGGGGAATGCCACAGGGGAGAGGATGAAAGGTGTGTGGCTCTCGAAGTGAGAAGAAAGCTTGCTGTGTGGCATAGAGTCCCCGAGTTAGCCCTGCAGTGCCAGGGAAGGTGGTGTTGGGAGCAGCCTGAGCACAGCCCTGCTGCTGGGGAGGGCTGCAGGAAGGGGCAGCCCAGCCCTGTGCCACCATCGTGGGGTGGGTCACCGTGTCCCCTCGCAGGTGCTCTCTGGGGTGTCAGCCTCTCCTGGCAAAGGTCTGGCACAGTGTGTCCAAACCCTCCCCACACTGTCATTGCTGTCAGTGTTGCTGTTTATCCCAGCCTGGGGTTTTGGTTTTTGTTCTGGAAAGATCCTATTTGAACCTCTTTTGGCTGGCTGCAGCACTATTGGAGAAGGCCAGCAGATCAGATTCCCTCTCTGACATGTTTTCTGTGTCGATGTCGTTTGGGTTTTTAAATTTTTTTTCTTGTACCTCCACCAGTGTGAAACAAGTAGAAACCACGATTTAACTGGGTGCATGGAAATCTCTGAGGCATCAGTCCGTCTCCAGGAGGTTCAGTGGAAATTTACAGCCCTTCATGTTTGGAAAGGGGAAAAAATATCCATTGCCCCTCTGTCTCTTTTTGAGCTTTGCATTCTGTTCGTGTTGCAGGGTACCCTCTTACACCAGGGCTGGGTTTGAAGCCCAGGAAAGGTTCTAAGCCATTGCTCCAGGTTAATGCTGGTGAGGAGACAAGCACAGCTAAGCTGATGTGCCTGGCCGAGTGGGTGTGACAGGCTGAGCACACAGCACATCCCTGGGGGCAGCCAGGCACCGACGGGTGCCAAAGTGGTTAAGCTGCAGGATCTGAGTGGAAATAGGGCTTCCTAAATGGCTTTATGCAAGTTTGCCTCGTAGTTGTTGAGAGTTTATCTCTTTCTGTTTGCATTTTTAGATTAAGATTCTATGTGTTGTGAACATCAACCTCAGAAGCCAGCCCAGTGCAGCTTCCCTTGCAGCCAAGGCCTTGATAAGACCAAGGTGTGTTTTGATAAAGGAAAGGGGTTTACTCCTCTGCCCCACAAACCTTTTTTTTGTGACTCACTCTCACAGCGCTGCATGGGAGCAGGAAAGAAGCTGCAGAGTGTGGGAGGATACAATGTTAGTTTTTGAGAGTAAGTTCAGCGAAACTGTTAATAGAAAAACAGCATTAACTAATTAACTGCTTTAACAAACTGGGCTTCCAAAACCACACAGACTTTAACCTCACAGCAGAAACTGGAAAGAATGTTGCAGCGTAGGAAGGCACCTTGATAAGCTTTGAGATTGCAGCAGAGCTTTCTGAATGCCTGTTGCAATGTTTGAAATGGTGGGAAATACCTCTCAGAGCAGTTTCGAGGGTGTATTCTCCAAATGCCTATTATGTGCACTGGTAAGAAAATAGTGAGTCATTAAAAATTAATGCTCTTTTAAGATTCCGTGACTTCTCTCAGGAAATGTCTTCCACTGCTGCAATTGCAGATGTAAAAACAAAAATTTTGGTGAANTTTTTTTTTTCCTCTTTTTTAATTTTTTGTTTCTTCTGGGCAATTTTTTAGAGAAGATTGCATTTGAATTGAGCTCTTTAAGGGCTGGAGTCTTTTATTTTGGTGGATGCACAATAATAGATCTGCTTCTTGGAATGAGACAGAACAAAATTGCCTGCTGCCAGAGTCCTTGAGTAAAGTTGTAGCTCAGCTGAAGGTAAACATCATTTTGATATCAATTTTGATCTGCTTTCTCGAAATACTCCTATCTAATTGTGAGATACATGTGGACATTCTGTCCACCCCTTCAGAAAACACTGCACAAAGCTTAAGGCTTTAAGCTGGTTATGAAGAGAAGTATCTATTTTCTTTTGCCCCCCTATGGACAACATGTACCAGTCTCTTGACTATGCATTTTAGACTATTAATAGAGACTGCCCAGGCAAAAGGAAGTTTAAATGTGTCGGTGGACAATGAATTAGTTCTCACAGCGTGGCCGTACGTTTCGGGCTGTGCTTTGACCAGAGTCTCGCTCTGTGTGAACAGTGTAAAAGCAGATTTTTACAGTGGGAAAACGGGCTGGGAGAGCAGCAGGGAGAACAGGGAGGTCCCCCTGCTGTCAGGAGGCAGGTGAGCACAGGCGGGGATGCCGTGGTGAAATCGGCCGTGCCCCGCCAAACTGATGCCTTGCTGACAGGCAAAGATGGATCACGTTAATTACCGAGGCAGGAGGTGTAAATAAAACGAGCAGATTGAAGTTCCTGGGAAGCGGTTATTTACAATTTACCTGTGTCGGTTTATGCGTGGATGGTTATAATTGTCACCACTAGGCACAGCCTGTGCAACAGCTTGGCTGTTACCATTTACAAGTAATTATTAATAACACTGTTAAATTACAAGCTGATTTCCTCTAAGGCAGCTTATGCTTGAAGCTTCTGTGATTTAAACGTGAAACGACCCCATTATTCCTTTACTTGATTGATACTAGCGGAGAGTAATTAGCATACAAAAGTTAAGTGCGCATTAATTAGAAAACCCTTGCTGCCACGTCTCTAATTGTTATTGAAGGCAATAGCATTTTTGCTGGCACCGAACCTAATGTGGAAAGGAGCTGTGAAAGGAAATGGCTTTGGACTGGACATACCTATAGAGGTTTTAGCTTCATTTTTCTTTAAGGTTTAGTGATTTAAACTGTAAATCTACCCTTAAAAACTATGTGCAGGCTCTCATATTTACCAACTACTTCGAGGACACCTGTGTATGTATTTAGCTTTCATGGTGCACTATTGCAGCAGGCTACTTTTCTATCCTTAGCAGAGGGATTAAAATTGAGCTAATTGTCCTGAGTGACCCAAACAAAGTTTCATTCACAGCAGGGTAAACCTCTCCAGCTGTTTATGAACTGGATATGAGCAGTTGATCTCATCTAAAGAATTCAAGCTGGGAGACAAGGCAGGGAAAAGCTGCTGAGGTGAAATGGTAATGGTGTAACTTACTATGAAACTGGCTGTTCAGTATAGCTGTGTGTTTACCTGTGTCTGCTTTTACAGCTCTCTCTGGTTTGCTCTGGGACTTTATTTTTTTTTTTTTAAATGGTCCTTTTACCTTATACCTGGAGAATAAAGCTGTGCTATTATAACCAACTCGTTTTGCTGGTAGAGGCGCATAGTGTGGTCTCAGACATGGCCTTAAAAATGAAAATTTTCACGTTGGTCAAAAAACGGAGTGTGTGTGCAGGAAGGGGAATGCCACAGGGGAGAGGATGAAAGGTGTGTGGCTCTCGAAGTGAGAAGAAAGCTTGCTGTGTGGCATAGAGTCCCCGAGTTAGCCCTGCAGTGCCAGGGAAGGTGGTGTTGGGAGCAGCCTGAGCACAGCCCTGCTGCTGGGGAGGGCTGCAGGAAGGGGCAGCCCAGCCCTGTGCCACCATCGTGGGGTGGGTCACCGTGTCCCCTCGCAGGTGCTCTCTGGGGTGTCAGCCTCTCCTGGCAAAGGTCTGGCACAGTGTGTCCAAACCCTCCCCACACTGTCATTGCTGTCAGTGTTGCTGTTTATCCCAGCCTGGGGTTTTGGTTTTTGTTCTGGAAAGATCCTATTTGAACCTCTTTTGGCTGGCTGCAGCACTATTGGAGAAGGCCAGCAGATCAGATTCCCTCTCTGACATGTTTTCTGTGTCGATGTCGTTTGGGTTTTTAAATTTTTTTTCTTGTACCTCCACCAGTGTGAAACAAGTAGAAACCACGATTTAACTGGGTGCATGGAAATCTCTGAGGCATCAGTCCGTCTCCAGGAGGTTCAGTGGAAATTTACAGCCCTTCATGTTTGGAAAGGGGAAAAAATATCCATTGCCCCTCTGTCTCTTTTTGAGCTTTGCATTCTGTTCGTGTTGCAGGGTACCCTCTTACACCAGGGCTGGGTTTGAAGCCCAGGAAAGGTTCTAAGCCATTGCTCCAGGTTAATGCTGGTGAGGAGACAAGCACAGCTAAGCTGATGTGCCTGGCCGAGTGGGTGTGACAGGCTGAGCACACAGCACATCCCTGGGGGCAGCCAGGCACCGACGGGTGCCAAAGTGGTTAAGCTGCAGGATCTGAGTGGAAATAGGGCTTCCTAAATGGCTTTATGCAAGTTTGCCTCGTAGTTGTTGAGAGTTTATCTCTTTCTGTTTGCATTTTTAGATTAAGATTCTATGTGTTGTGAACATCAACCTCAGAAGCCAGCCCAGTGCAGCTTCCCTTGCAGCCAAGGCCTTGATAAGACCAAGGTGTGTTTTGATAAAGGAAAGGGGTTTACTCCTCTGCCCCACAAACCTTTTTTTTGTGACTCACTCTCACAGCGCTGCATGGGAGCAGGAAAGAAGCTGCAGAGTGTGGGAGGATACAATGTTAGTTTTTGAGAGTAAGTTCAGCGAAACTGTTAATAGAAAAACAGCATTAACTAATTAACTGCTTTAACAAACTGGGCTTCCAAAACCACACAGACTTTAACCTCACAGCAGAAACTGGAAAGAATGTTGCAGCGTAGGAAGGCACCTTGATAAGCTTTGAGATTGCAGCAGAGCTTTCTGAATGCCTGTTGCAATGTTTGAAATGGTGGGAAATACCTCTCAGAGCAGTTTCGAGGGTGTATTCTCCAAATGCCTATTATGTGCACTGGTAAGAAAATAGTGAGTCATTAAAAATTAATGCTCTTTTAAGATTCCGTGACTTCTCTCAGGAAATGTCTTCCACTGCTGCAATTGCAGATGTAAAAACAAAAATTTTGGTGAYCAAAGAGAAATGGAGCAATTGAACMTTTSTTCCATGCTAATAACTGATGGGCCAATGAGAACACTGATGGAACTTTTACAGCCTATTCTAAATTGTAGCAGGTATTCAAGACGACATTCCCATCTCTTGTGCACATTTTCTCTTTTAGTACAAATATTGAAAGCACTGGAAACAGCCCTGTACACCTGCAAGAGGCTGTTGCTTTTGATTTTCATTACCAGGCTTTCAGAGGCGTGTGGGCTTTATCACATGTAGACAAAATGGAGAGGGAAGTTCAGTGGAAAATGGGACCCTTAAAGAACTGAAGAAAATGTCAGTAGGAAAATCTTATTGAAAAGTCAAATTGGTTACTCCCTATACATTTTTCCCATGTGTTTCAGTATAAGCTGTTAAATGTAGTTTTCTTTTACAAATTCACAGCTTTTCAGCCCATCTTTTAAACTCAGGGCAAYTTTACATCTTGTATAGGTGATTGTATTTAGGAACAAATTGTATTTAGGCACAAGTCCTTGGCTGAATCAGGATCTTTGCTCTAAAGTAAAATAGGATTAAGCCACTGAACAGCCAATCAACCCCCCCCAATCAAAAAAGAGGAACCTCTCCCACCAAGAGCTGCGTTTATAAATGCTAAATTAAAAGGAGTCTTTTGGCTACGAGGCCAAAATTACTTGTGTGCCATGTGTGTTGATAGATAAGTGGTTCTTGCTAGAACCATCTCACTTTGAGATGACAGACAATACCAGCACAACCCTTCCTCCAGCTGGGGCTCTCATTGTGCAGCTGTCATTGAGCAGAGCTCCTGGGTACAAGCAACCTCGATGCAGGGATTTAAAAATAAAAAAAAAAAAATGCCTGTTCAATCTTGGCTTTCTTTGAACTTCCTAGGCAAGCCTTGTCCGTGGAAAAACATTCTGTGCAATTTCAAAACRGGTAATTGAATTGCCAAGTATTGTGGAACAGACTCAGACAAGCACCAAAACCAAGATCTGAGAACATTTGAAAAGCTTTATTTACCCTCAGTTAAATGAGTTTTGAATTCACATACTATTGTGCTCGTACATTGGAAATGTAATTTTATTTTAAGATGTCAACAGCGGAGTGGTGGAAAAGACAAGATATGGAAGGTACAGAGAAATGCAGCAGAGGCAAAAAGCCCTTTTCATAACAGGGAAAGTAATTTAGGCCAAATCCAGCTGCACTGGAGTGAGGGAGAAGACACCCATTAACCTCTGTGCAGCTGGATTAAACCTTGCACTGGGATAACTGGTTTCCTTCATGGACCATATCCTACAGCTTATTCTGTGTGTTAAGATTTTTCATGCTGTCTTAAACAGCACTGGTAGTGCTCAGCATTGCTGTATGTGTTATATAGTCTATAGAGAGGGGATTTTTCTCCTTAAGCATGAGGGGTGTCACTGAGTCTGAGAGAAAAGAAATCTTGGTGGTTAGAGGTTGGATGAGTGCATTTAAAGCTGTTCTCTGATTGCTGTGGGACGTGGATCGTTTTGCTCAAATTTACACAGAACCACTGACTAGAGCCCTTCAGACTGACTGTGAACTTCTGGAAATCAGAATATTCTTCATTCATGRTCAGGAACTCACTTTTAGGCTCGTGACAGGTTTTGCATGTTTATAGAAACCAGGGGATATAATTGAAAAAACAGAAGAGAAGWGCTGACTGACAAAGAGACCTTTAATTTTGTTTATACATCATGAACATGACCTACATAAAGTTGCTGTGGCTAAAGGAGGCTAGATTTATTGTAGGGGGGGGAAAAGTACTTTTATAACAAAAATAGGCCAATATCCCATTGCTGAGCAGTCATTAGTTTTTATAAGTTCCTTCCTTTTTCCAGGTTCTGATTGGTGGCCTATTGGGAGCCCTGAGTGCAGAGCTGTCAAAGCAACCCCCTCTTTAAACTCTTTTTTTTTTTGTCACATTCCACTATAATTAGAGCGATGATTATAGTAACAAACACAGTACCAGCTGTTTGAAGCTTAATACTATTTAAGTGTTACCATGTCTTTATTTTAGAGGTACCAAAACATATGGAAAGCATAAAACATTTCTCTCTCTTTTCTCTGCTAAACTAAAGTTTWGTATTCAGATGCTAAGCCTGTGTTTGAAGAAAGGGGGGGGGGGGGGTGGAAAGAGAGAATATTTCTGAAATACCTTCTAATAACTCCAACTCATCTGAACCACTCACACAACTCCAATTCCCCTCTCTACTCCATCTCTGTCCTGACATCATTTCYCTGGACACACAAGAGTGACAATAATACAGAAACAGGTTGGTGCAGCTCTGGCAGCTTCAGAATCAATTAATGACAGTGAAAGTGGCAATAAAACTAATAAAAATATTTTTGAATGTTCCTTTCCTTGAAAAACTCCTTGAGACAGCAGATGTACCCTTTCTAGATGGGGCTGCATGACTGCTTGGGCAGCTACTGGAACTAATTTCTCTCCCAGGATTCAAATTTTCTGTAGTAGGAGTTGTTTTCAGACAGATACTTATTTTTCCTAACTTCTGTACGTTTTAGAAGAGAGCTCACGTAAAGAAAAGAAAGGGCCATACACCAGTAAGTAATTTAAAGATATATATTAAAAAAACATATTACAGCCAAACTCGGCCTGTGCAATATTACTCAGAAATCTGCAGAGCTATTCCAGGGATTAAAGTAACCACAGAGCTCACATTCTTAGTTACACAGAGCGAGCTTTCTGCCAAAGGCCTTTAAGACTTTGGCATCTTCTGCTTTCATGTAACGGGGTATCGGGTCCTGCAGCTTTATCCCCTCCACTCAGRGCTCTGTTCAGCCAAATCCCCGGGCTTTGCTCTCTGTGGTTGTGATGGGAGGGAGGAATGCGTGGCAGGAGGGATGAGCAAAGCCAGGGGGAAGGGCTGGTCCTGCGGGGTGGAATCGGGTCCTGTGCTGGTCACTGGGACACCGGGGAACAGTGGTGGAACTCACTGATCCATTCCACAATTACAGGATCAATGGAAGCCTCACAGACTTAATTTTACAACCAAGACATTACATCTGGGGTGTAAGAACTGTTCACTTTCTTCTCAGTGAAGACTTTTGTGTCTCTGGCAGTAGCAGATTGATGAAGTCAAACCGTCTCAGCAGTAGATGCTGTAGGTCTGAGTTCACAGTAGACAAGGTGTGATACTCCTCAAAACATTTCTTTACTTGAGATCATGTTATTGCCCTGAAGCAGGTGTCTGAATAGCCAGGAACTGAGTTGATATGTGCTGGTGTTTCTAAATATATTAGTGGAATTTGGATTTAGTCAAACAACAGTGAAACTACCAATGACCATCACATTTCTGTGATTTCTGAAGCTTATGGTGTTCCCCCCCCCAGTCTTTTTCTGTTTATGATGTCACTACTAATTAATCCTAGAGAATTGAATTGATCCACGTTATTGCACACTTGGAAACATTACACTGACTGCAACCTCTCCTTGGTTCATCACTAGGAAGGGCACCCCTGTGCCAAATTTGGGCACATTTCCTCATGGTACTACCCTGTTTGCCTTAGAAAATGCCAAGGTGGTGCACATCTTTGTATTGCACCTTGTGAGATACACCACTCTCAGTGGTGGGACAGGGGGATGCACTCAGGGATGAGTCCCACCATCCCCATCTTCCACAACAATTCATTTTCTGCTGCACACGAAGAGTGTGGCTGATTTGCTCTCTTTAAACACCATCTCTGTTCTCACACTCGCATTCCCGAGCCAGGAAAGTGTCACTGCAAATTCAAATCTCATCCAATGATCTCTGTTTTCATTTCTATCAGARTATTGGGAGGCTAAGTCTGGTTTCTTTTTAAGTGTGGGCTGAAAAGAAGCACAAAASCTGCTGCTGCTGCTCCAGTCAAATGCAGAATTTAGCACCTGCTGGTTCTCAGAATTCCGGTGGTATGATGAGGATTGCCCCTGTAAACTGTAATTAACCCTGATTGTATCAACAACTGCTCTATAAACATCAGCTAGGTAGATGAGAGGAAAGAGGAATTCCAGACAGCAGGAAAATATTTTGCTTTATTTTGGGGGAAAAGAAGTTTATCGCATGTCGGTGTTTTCAACGGAACATTATAAATGGATATTGGCTGGGAAAAATGAAGTTTTTCTTCTTTTCTTTTTCTCTCTCCTCACCCCCTTATTACTTTAAGTTTTGAAAATTAATCCTTTCCAAGAAGCTGATGATTTTGGGATTTTTTTTTTTGATGTAGAGTCAGCAGACAACTGAGCTATTTCACACTTGGGGAGCCAAATTTTTTCTCCTATTGCACATGTTCCAGCATAAATTTGGGCCTCAGATGTTTCAACAAGAGTGCTGCAGGCACAGGGTGTAGAAAATGACACTGGAGCTTGTGTAGGTACTCGAGGGAGATAATACTTTCCAGGATGGGAAATCTTTTTTGCCTTCAGTGACTCGTTTTGGAGAAATAAATCTGTTTAAAGCATCCAACAGACTTAGAGGACAGAAGATGTGGTTTGRTTGCTTAATGGAAGGCTGGGGAGAACTTTAAAGGAAAGGCAAACYAAGTTTCTGGCATAAATCAGAGGAGCTTAAAAAGTGCCAAAGTTATTGTTGAGGGTCACCACCGTCCCAGTGACACTCCTTTGCTCTGGCCTGGCCCTCCCTCGCCTCCAGGATGTGTCCCAAGCACCACTTCAGGATGAGAAATCCACCTCTTTCCCCACAGAGACAGAAATAAGGGGAGGCAGGGAGCTGTCTGTGAGCAGAGCTGGGGCAGTGCAGTTTCTCCCAATACAGGAGATTTTGAGAGATTATGAATTTATGGACAATAAATCTATAAACATGTTTATTTTTATACATGCRTTCTTGGTTGAACCATAAGCTAAATGCCTTTAACTTGCAGTTTGGCCAAAGCAGCCTCTTTTTATGGTGGCAGTGCAAAGACACCGACAGCATTCAGCAATGGATGGACCTCAGTGTAAAACTTTATCTGGGTAACACTGCCTTTGCCAGCTTGGAGTTTTTTTCTCATTTTTTTAAATTATTTTTTGCCTTTTTTTTTTTTTTTTTCCCTAAAGCTTTCTTTATTTTTACCTTGACACCTATGCACAGATGATATGTAAGGCTACACAGATGATATGTAAGGCTACATAAATTAACTTCTGCTTTCTTTGCACTG
>QVAJ01000162.1:39834-55889 GCA_003546035.1 Mixornis gularis | reverse complement strand
AAAAAAATTAAAATATCAATGCTTGCTTTGAGCACCCAGCTGCATTTGATGATATAGGTTATCTTATGGAAGATACCTGGAAACTTGAGAGTATCCAGGGCATTTTCATAGTAGGAATTGCTTTATGCCAGTATGAATTGCTTGCTGAAAGACACAGGCTTTCATGTCTGGGTGATGAAGCAGAGAGAACAAGTTTAGATGTCAAATGTTGAGCCTGAGGGATTTAAAATCCCCTCTCTGGGGGCTGATCATGATGTAGTCAGGGCACTGGGGGACACAGGGCATTGGAAGCCCCACAGACTGGCTTYAGTGGGGTCAGGTCAAGGTACCAGYGAGGTTTGGCCTGCATTGAASTCTGTGCTGTTCAAATATCTGTGCCTGAGAAAAATCTGGTTGTGTTCTGAACCAACACAACCTGCAGCTGCACCTGTTTGTTGGCTGGTTTGAGAGTAAAAACTTGACCTTTTGGTTTTGCTTGGGATGAACTCTGGTCAGAATTCAGAGATRTTTTCTCCTCTCCTGGTCTCTGAAGGCTGTTAAAATGCCTAATTCTGTGCATAATATAATCTCATGAGCACGATGATAAAATTTAGTATGAGGCAGTTGTCAGACATCTGAAGAGAGACAGCAGTGKAACTCTCCCATTTCAAAGGTATTTGGGATTTTCTGTAGATTAGCTTCAGTCCCAAAACTCTCTGTTCAAAAGACCAGTATGGTTTCTTGTCTGTGCTTCATAGCATGACACTGGCTCATAACAYAATATATTTTAACCATGAGAGGAAAGAAAAAGACCACTTTTGCTACCCACAAGCATTTTGTACAGAGATATGTTTTGATTCAGCTTCCTTCATCCCCCCCAGACTATAATTTGCTTTGCTGCAAGCTCTGTAGGGCTATGCACAACATGCGTATGTTTTTGGATAGTGATTTCAAAACAATCTTCAAAGCTTATAGGGGGCAACTTTGAGTTTTAGTGGGGGAGAGAAAAGGAGATGTTGATTTGGAAATAATCACGGTGCATGCCCAGTTAATGCTTTTGTTCAGAATATTTGAGATGGCTCTGGGCCTGGGCTAAGTCACTTTTTCACAGAATGCTTGGCATTAGAAAGGACCCCCAAATGTCACCTTGTTCAACCTTCCTGCTCAAACAGCATCACCTGGACTTGGCTGCTCAGGACTCTGTCCAGACAACTTTTGAATATCTCCAAGGTGAAAACCTCCACAAACCTCTCTAGGCTTCTCAGATTGGAAGGAAACCCTCCAAAGTCTTTTTCCAAAGTTTGGGAGATTTTTTTTTTTATATTTTATTTTAAAATGTGTCCTTCTGTTAGGCACTCAACCACTTCCTTGGTTTTTTAAGTAATCTGTCAGAGATGCCCATTGTGAGGCACACAGAAGTAATATCAGCAGTTCAGATTTATGTGAAATGTTTTGGCTGCTTGCCATTTTTTAATTTTTTATTTTTATTTTAATGTCCTGGCTTTCTGGCTTAGCAGAGAGACCTTGCAAATGGGGGCATGCTGGTGGGTGATAGGCACAAATTAGGAGCAGTGTGGGAAAGAAGGCCCCCGAGGAGCAGCTGCAGTGCCATGTGCGTGACTGGGCTGGGAAGRGGGAAGGCAGGTGGTTTTCTGATCAATAAATGTTGTTCTGGCCAGAGCCATCCTGTGGATGCAGTTATGGATTATGTCCCTTTCACATAATGTGAATTTATGCCTCTATCCCCACAGGAGGCTCGGACTGCAGTGARTTATACTTGCATAGCTACAGTGTGGTTCAAATTATCTGGGTAGACAAGACTTATTTCCAGTTTTTAATGAAACAATAGGGACAGATCCAAACCCTGTCAGAATTAATGACAGGAATCCTGTGGGCTCCTTTCCACTTATTCAAGAGCCACCTAAGAAGGCACTTCACCCTCTAGAAAGAATTTTAAATATAATTTTCTATGACTTGTGGGCTTATTTTCCTCCCAAGGTCAGCGGAGAGGACCCTTATTATTACTTTTGGGAGGTGGTTCAGATGCCAGCATTGGATGTGAATTATTTGAGAATGTAATTAGGAAATACATCACTTCAGCTTTTTTTTAATTGTAAACATACATCACTGTAATGGGGCACTKTTATAAAATAAAACCCCAATATTCTGGAACCACGGAACAATCCCATTTGTTTTGAGAACAGAAGGCAGGCAACTCTCCTTCAGGATCACAGAAATATGCTGAGAGCATGCTTTGCATTAAATTTTARTCAGTGGGTCCAGGCCCACGGGCATGTGGCCGAGGGTGTAGCTGTTGGATGTGCAGCCTGTGGAGATGGCAGCAGTTCTGGGGGGCTGATTAATGAAGACAGGCACCTTGAGAGGCAAACCCATCCTTTTCCCCCACACTCTGGTAGATTTTTTTTTTTAAAGACATCTGTGCAGCTCGGCTGTGTGCAGTGTTTTGTACTGTACGGGCCTTTAGAAATACCTGTTCTTGTTGTGTCCCAGGGGATATGAGGATCTGATAATGCTGCATTATTTGCTCTCCATAATCTTGTTTGCTGTTCCAAACCCTTCCAGTGCAAAAGAAATCACTGCCCAGGTCAGAAATCAATGGTTTTTTTGCATAAAGGCTAATTATCTGACAGCCCGAGTCCTTCTGTGAGTTAAAAGTTTAAACTATTATTTGCCTGACCCAAGGCACAGACTACTTGAACCTGAGTGTTTGTAGCAGATTTACTTGGCCTAGTGTTCCTCTTTTGCTATTTGTCACCTTTGGTTTTCTGCTTTTTGCTTATTTCAGTGCTGGGTACCAATGTAGCAATTATTTTTGGGCAGTGGGTCCTATGGATACACTCCTGCCTTATGCCAGCACAGCATCAGGTGCTGGCCCTCTCCTAGGAAATGGCCATTTGTCAAAATAAAAGCACTTAGCAGTGATAAGTTTCAGACCTTGTTGTGGGTGGGTGGGTTGTATAGCATTTTTTGATACAAATAGTCTGACATGCGTGCCAGCTTCCAGGTGCTTTTTCCTGAAAACCATTTGTCTGGTGCCATGGTGATTTACTGAGGCAACAGTCCGGCTGGGATCCTGCAGRACCCAACAAATGGTTTTGACCACTGATGGCTTTGAAAGTTTTGGGAAAGAACACTCCAAAGAGATGCTCCTGTCCACCCAGGAGCACAGGTGAACTCAGGGATGAGCATGATCCTGGAGAAAGATGTTGGTTCAGGCTTGCCCTACAAAACAACTGCTGTAGCACCTTGCCTGGTGGGGAAGGCTGTGCTGGGAATTGTGTGACCCAGCTACAGGAGCCATGTGATGTCCCGTGCTAAAGACACAGCCAGGACACAATTTCCTGGTGAGAAATTGCAGATTGTGGCCAAAAAACCCCAGAGCTGTCCTGTGGCCTCAGCTCCTGCACGGTGTCTGAGCATCTCTGCTTTGACTCTGGCTCTGTCTCCATTATCCCTCTGTGGTTTGTCTTGAGGAGTAGGACAAGACCCAAAAATGAGCAAAGAAGGCAAATTTATTGCTGATTTAATGTAACTCCAGACACAGCTCACTGGGGAGGGGCACACATGGTGGTAGTGGCCTTTGGCCAGGAAAAGGGTTTTCTCCTTGTCCCACAGCCTTTCCCATGCRCTTTAAAATCCCATTTGAAGTGAGGGTTATCCCTAAGAGTGTCAGGAACTCACAGGCTGATGTGCCACCCTGGGAATCAGAACCAGGCTCAGCAGACACCTCCTTCTCCTGCCTCCTCGCTCTCCAAATGTGGGAGGATGGCAGGGAAGTGAAGCAGCAACTAAACGTCCAAAATGTTTCCTCCTCTGAGGGGTCATGTGTGAGATTTCCAGAGAGAAATATGGAGAAAAACACATTAAAAAAATGCCCCTCTGTAATGACAGATCAGAACTGAGCTGTACTATAAAGCAACTGCACAGGCCCCTTAAAATGGTGTTTGGTTATAGCAGGAGTGGTTTGTTTTTACATCAGTCAGTCCCTCACTTGTTCTATCTATGTGGCTTCTCATTAGCTTGGCTTTTACGGGGGGGGAAAAAAAAAAACCCAAATGACTAATGCATAGTGGATTGTTTCTAATTAATTTTTGSATATGATTTTCATATCGATTTTATCAGTTGGCAGTTAAGGTCCTTTAAGCGTAGGCTTGGAGTCCTCACTTTTTGTTATTATTTTCTTAGCAACTGAGGTTTTTTAAAGCAGTCCTTTGGGAAGGGGATATTCATCTTTCCAATTTACAAGCAAAAAACTCTTGGGATCCCAAGGGAGATCTTTCCTGGAATATGTGGTTAACGTGCATTCTTTCCTTCCCAAGGCCTGTGCTTTAGGGTGGGGGGAAAACCTATGTTTAGAATACATCTTATTGTATTATTTCACACGTGTCCTACATGCACCTTTACTGCACATAGCATTGACAGTTTTGTCAGGCAAAGCCTGACCTCCTTTCGTGGTTCCTTTGTGCTTTTAAATCTCAGAAAGCCAGGATGCAACAAATTAAACTCTGGGGTCCCGGGTTCCTGCTGCCACCTGTTATGGACTTGAAATTCCTCAGAATGACTACTTGGTATTTAACAAAAAAAAAAAAAAAGTAATTCAGCCTGGCAGCCAAGCACCTGTAGTTAAATATCCTGTTCAATGTCTTGTCTTTACCATGGAAGCACCTGAGTGCTCTCCCTGGTCAGAAATTCACGAGATCATTTTAAAGTCAATGGTCAATTTAAAGTCAACACAGTTGATAAAGTTCTGTTACCATCTCTTTCTTTAGAAAAGTTGCTGAGGTATTTGCTAACCTGACTCCTTGTTTTTTAAGATCTGACCGTGTGTCTGTACAGACCCACCAAAGTGTCAGTGCCTTAGGGTTGTTGTCAGCATGGATTCAGCTGCCCCTGAATTGCATGGAATTTTGTCCTGAATGTGTCAAAAATGAAGCCCCTCTATTCAAGTGCTGCCAGTGCCAAATAGAGCTTCTGAYAGTAAATGAGAACACAGTGGAAAAACCTGAGTGCATAGGTGGGCCAAGGCCTAATCTTGAAGGCTGTCATGGGAAGGGAAGACTTAAAACTTCAGGATTCTTGGAGAAGYAACCGGAGGCAATCTCAGGTTTTTGCCAGTTTGTTTTGAGGTCACTTCTCATCCTGCTAAATTCCACACCTGTAATCTTGTATGGAAAGACAAGAACTGGTGTAATTGGAGTCAGATCTCTGCTGGACTCTGACCTGCCATGGTCTCTCATGGGCAGTGCTGCCTGCCAGACAGGAATGCAGGTCCTGGAMTTGTGATCTGCCCTTGAGGATGTCTTGGTGCACACCCTCAACCACTGCATACAGCTCTGTAGCAACTGCTTCCCAGAAAGGATATTTTCTTTTCTCTTGCAAACATAACTCTTGCAAACAAAGGATATTTTCTTTTCTCTTGCAAACATAACTCTTTCTGCTTGGGTTTGATTCTGGCCAATTGTTTCTGTTCGGTGTGATGATCTCAACCTGGCACCTGTGGGTAATGGGGATTAAACTCTGAGCCAAGTTACTGCAGAATCCCAGAAACATCCTTGAATCACTGTTCTTCTCCCAGTTCCCCTGGAACAGAGCAGTAAAGTAATTGAGGAAACCAAGAAGGGCTTGAGATCTCGTTCCACGGAACTTGTGAACCTGAACCAGAGTAAACTGAACACACAGTGATCTCCTCCTCCTCCTGCTGAGGGAGCAACATGGTGCAATGCTCAGCCATCCTCTGTGCTGCAGCTGCTGTGCAGGGATACCAGAGCAGCCCTTAATTGCTCTGTTGGCTGCCTAAATTCTAGTGTAAATTTGGATTTCAACCCTGCTGCTGCAGGGATCAACCCAGCCCTAGGAGCCGGCCTTTGCACCTTCCCTCCTGTTGACTTGTATTTTGGGAKATATGGGAACTACTCAGGATGGGGAAATTGGGTAGAAACAGGCCTAGCTGTGTAGTCACAGTAATTTACATAGGAGATTTGGCTTTAGGCATTCCCTGTATCCTGGAAATGTGAAGAAAATACTTTCTTTCCTTTCAATGAAAAGCATGTTTATCAATTACCGCAGTTTAAAGCGAGTCRTTAACTTTCCCTGGGATCACAGAGGACCAGCTGCTTGTTTTTAGACTGATTCGGTGGGAATTCTGAGAACTGTAGCTGCAGAGCAGGAAGCAAAAGGCAGGAGGTGGTTCTGCCTTTACTGGATTAGCTCCTGGCTGCTGGTTTTATGTCGATATCCTTGAGGACATTGCTTGTTATTCAGGGATGTGTAAGATATTAATAGACTACAGTAAAATATTCATATTTCAATGATAATGCTTCCCTTGTAAGTGGTGAGATTTCTGGGCTGAAGCACCTCGTGCAACTCACAAGACTTGTTTGATAGAGCCACCTTTTTTTTCTTTTTCTTTTAATTTTTTGATTTTTTACTAGCAGCCAGTCCTTGGTAGGTTCATCAAAGAATTACTTCCCTTTTCTTCCCTGATTCACTGTCACCACRCAGGCAAAAAGATGATTTAGGGAACTGATAGTGCCATCTTGAACAAACTAGCAATCTTCCCCTTGCCTGTATGTAGAGACCACACTGGTAGTAGTGGCAAAAAACTTCTTTGTCTAGAGCTAAAATTTAATGCTTTTTGGCAAACCAAACATCCATCTGAAAGAGCTGCAGRATTTTCTGTGCAATGGCTCCACTGCATAAGTGAAAGACTTTTGCAATGGTTCTTTGCTGTTTTATTTTGGGTTTTTTTTCAATGAGCTAGGATAACTAATCTGACTACTTTATTAATATTGGAAAGAGTGCCTGGAAGTCCTCAGGATATAGTATCCACTTGCATTTTGGTGACAGGTCCTTCCTTAGCTGCATCAAAATGGTATTCACTAAAAAGGGTGATTCTGAGTTTGAGGTTGGTAAAGCTCATTACACCAATTCAAGAGAAGAATGGGTTTTACTGGAAACCATCCATAATATTCCAGGCCACAAATCTAACAAATTAGTATGGGATTTACAAGGTCACATGAAATTTAGGGTTTTTAGGGAAGAAAGGCTTACTTTATGGTATTATATAGTAAAGAATTTATTGTCACTTTAATGTTCTGTAAAAGTAACCTCAAGATTTACAGCAGACTCTGAAAGTTAAATATTGCCTTTGTTTATAAAATATATATGAATATGCATATACAAAGGAAATGGAGAAATTGATGTCTGGAGGTTTTTAATCAATGAAAGTGTGTTTGAAGAATCATGTGGGATGGGTATACATTGTGTGCATATGTATTTTGATACATATTTTAAAAAGWTATTATCCCCCAAAGCATTTTTGGATCACAYTGATRTGCWACCRGCTGATTTTTCTGACTTCAGGGTTAGTTTTGAYTGCTGAGACTTACAGAAGCCAGAAGTTGTAGACAGCTAAAAATAACATGAGGAATTCATAACTCTATAATGCCACCAAATTACAAATACAGGAAGCTGAGAGTGAGACCAGTGTAGTATTACTGTATACAAAGACCTTATAATAACCTGATTTGCCATAATTTGATATATTTTTTCTTGACGAATGGGAACCCTGTAGTTTTTTATTCACCCAAACTTTACACACACGTTTCTATGATTGCTTTTCTTTCAACAAATTTCACCTCTAGAATATTTTAAGACATGCTTAAACAGTTGTACATCTGAGTTACTCTCATTTCAGAAGAATTTATTAATAGATCTTCAGTCAATTTAGGCACTTTAGGAAATTTGGGTTAGGTACCCTCGCAGGGTTTGAGAATGTTTACTTTTTTCTTGAAGCAGTAAGCCAACACTCTGCAGTGATGGTCTTGGATGACTTTTTCAGCAGGCAAGAATTCCCCTGAGTGCAGGAGCTCCTTTATAGCAGCTCTTCCCTTCTTGCCAGAGCTGGACCCCAGCAGTGAAATTCCCCAGCAGTGCAGGGCAGTGAATGGGTGCTGGAAATTTGAATGGTTCTAGGAATAAAGATTTTT
Organism: Mixornis gularis; assembly: GCA_003546035.1. Lineage (NCBI taxonomy): Eukaryota > Metazoa > Chordata > Aves > Passeriformes > Timaliidae > Mixornis > Mixornis gularis. Next base: position 47,901 of record QVAJ01000162.1, on the reverse strand, counting down.
GATTTGTTGTGGGGTTTGCCCGTACAATGGAAGTATTTTGCAGACCCCAGTAATTTCCTCGTCCTTAATCTACAGGGGTTTACCCTTCATTTGTCCTTTATGCTTATGTCCTCTTGAGTCACCTATTTTAAAAAATGCTGCAGGTTCAGTGACACTTTTTGGTTGGAATTATTCAAACCAGAAGACAAACAGGAAAATAAGAATGTGGAGTGGCTTCTTTTGTGCTTGGGAGGATTTGGGACTCGTACACACAGATGCTTGACCGACTCAGAATAGGTCACTTCGTGTTAGCAGATGTGCTAAACCAACCATCTCAACGATGTTTATTTAACAATCAAAGTTAGTTCATTATTTTGCGTTTACTTCAGTGAGTCTTTAAGTAGGCTTTACTTTTAGTAGGTCTTTAAGCAAGGCAGGCTGCTTATTTTGACTCAAGTATCCAACTTTCACCTCTCCTTGTGAGAGAATGGAGGGTGATCATGCTGCAGCAGTGCCAAGCAAGGTCACAATATGCCTTCACAGGGACTTTGTTATTTAGAATATTTGGGAACAGGATCTGAGCCAATGTTTAGTTTTGCTTTTTAAGTGCCTGTCSTCAAACACCAGATACTTATACAGATGATTATAAATACGGGGGAAAAAAATAAATAATGGCAAAGCCTTTCAGATTATGCCAGATTCCCAAACATAAGTAACCAGCAAGAAGACAAATCTCTTCTAGCAGTTTTATGATCCACCTTGTTTCCCCACAGTTTTTCCTCTTACTGAGAGTTTTAGCAGGTAAAGTTGTTTTGCAGGGTTCCTTGAAAATTAATGGATTTTGGTGAGGACCTGAGATGGCTGAGGAGGGGAGGAGTGACCCTGAATGGAAACATCCCCCTACCACTGTCCTCTCTGCAGCAGGGACCCCAACAGCATTGGCAKTCCTGCCTGTTTGGACTGTAGCAGTAGCTCCAAGATAATTTCACAGGCTGCTAAGTTTCAGAACACAGCAAAACTGACAAATCGCACGTTCAGGGCATGATTTTGTCCCCTAGAATTCCTTCCTGTATCAGCCCTGCCTTCCTGCCTGTTCAGGAGAGAGGAGAGTCCTCCAGATGTGATGAAGCATCTGTAGTGGGAGGTTTAACTCCTGCTGTTGTCACGGGGGAGAGCCCGTGCYCAGGTAGCACAGTCACAAAATGCAACAGCCTCAGTGTGAAGCCCCACCACCAGCGTGAGCTACCTGATCCAATCCATGTGAAATGTGTCCTCCAGCACTGACTTTTCCTCCTGGTTCCCGTGGAGATGGATGAGCTATCTCCTTATTTTTAACTGCAACTCTTCTGAAGAGGGGGGGACACGGACAAAAATGCACAATGACATAGACAACTATATTTTTTCACTCAATTAAAAAGATGTGCCCTGTTCTTGAGACAAACTCGAGGGATCACACTGCTGACAAGCAAATTCTGGCAGTGGTTGTTTTATTAATTCTAAATGTACAGCAAAGGGCTAACTTTGTGTGGTTTTCCTCTAATGAAATGGTCACAAGTTGTGTTTAATCCACTGAAGTCAATGGCATTGCCCACAATGGAGTGGATAAACTCCACTGACRTCACAGCAGTTGGGTTTTGCCCAAACTGCAGCTCAAGGAATTTCTCACAGTGAACCTGAGGATGAAAATAAGCATCTCCCTAGAGTGTCTTACACTTCAAGCAAACCTCTTTGAGGTGGATAAGCTGTGACTGGGCTGTGTAAGCCACCTCAATTTTAGAAGCRCTGAAATGAAAAAGAAAAATCACAATGAGTTCCTCAGCAGTGGACTTGCCATGTATCAGTGCATGTGTTGTCRCTATTCAGTAGTAAGGCACAGCAAAAATACCCTTTGTCAGCTAAATGAAATTGTGCTTTAAAGTCTTTTCTTTCTGGGTTTCATGTCCTTTCTGAACCAGGAAAGTCATGAAGGGTTTTTATATATTTTTGGACAGCAACGTGTGCATAATACAAGTTTTCTCATACAATTACCACTAAGTAATAGTGTCTTGCAGTCTTAGTATTTCATGTGGCTTGTGACAATAAAAATGTTTTTATAGAGGTCAGAGGTTTTAGGATATAGGTCTTTGGATTKTCTGCTTTGTTAAAATTGGCAGTTTTCTGATGAGTGTCCGTGGTCACGGAATACAAGAATTAGATGTGCAGAATATGGATTGACATGCTGAATTCAGGTAGAAATCTTACAAAAAATAAATCATTTAAATTTCCTTTTTTTTTTTTTAAATTTTCTAAAATATTGATGCARCCTTGGGACAAGACGTTCATCTAGTTTTTGCCAACGTGGCAAAATGACAAGCTAGGCAGTTTAACTTGTGAAGTCTGCAGGAAAAACAAGGCTCTGCAACCTTTTTACCTGCTACTTCAGCCCCACCAAACCATCACTTATAGCAGTGTGGTGTGTTCATGCCTGAAAAGCTGGCAGGGAGGTTGTCTATATTTACAGYTCTGTGATATTGATTTAAAGATAAGAATCTTCACTGATTTTGGGGTGTTTTTTGGTAGCTGTTCATTCTGTGCATGAATGTGTGTGACTGTTTCTTGAGCTGGAGGAAGGAGATCAAAATGAGAAAGGCGAAGATGTTTTTAACTGCAGTAGAAAGATTATTTGGAGGGTGTGAGGAAAAACCCCTCATTCTCCTGGGACAGGGATAGAAAGATTTGCTTTGCCAGCCAGTGAGAATATTTGTCTGTTGTGACACAGYACATCCTTGGAGTCGTGCACCTTGCTCTGTTTCCATGAGGTCCAAGTGAAAAAAGGAAAACTAATTGCRGAGTTAAATTTCACTACACCTGACATGCTGTTCCTGTGTTCTGTGAAATGAAATTTTTTCTGCTGGGACAAGGCAGGAGTTCAGCATTCAGTAGTAGGTACCTGCCAAATCTGAAGCYTTAGAAACAGAGAGAGAGAGCAGAGAAGGGGAGATGATTTATTCCATCTCAATAAAGAATTTAACCATATGTAACAGCTGGACTACCTATGATTTTTTACACGTGGATGTCTTCAGATGTGGCCAGAAATAATAATAATGCACTTTGGGCGTTCAGTGACTAAGAGAAACTTTTGCCCAATAAAGTAAAGAGAGAGGGGAAGCTACAAGTCTTCTAAAGTGAGATTTTGTATGAAAATACTGTCCCGAATATCTGCTGCATGGCAGCAGTGATAAACTAATGCTAGGGGACAGCCCTTATGAGCACCACAACCATCTCTGACAGGTGCCAAATGAAATCTCTAAGTCAGCCTCTGCCTTCAGAGGGTGCATGTTCCCAAAAGGAACATTCACTCTTCTACTCTTATCTCCTGCTCCATCCTCTTCTACCTGCCAGCTGCTGTGAAGGCTGGGGAGCTGCCTAGAAGGCTCTTTGCAGTCTAAATTAAAGAGGCATGTTAATTTGGGAAGACTTCTTCAAAACTCTGGGAGGTGGTGGACACGTCATAATCCATAATTCTGTCTCATGTTCTTATTGTAAAGAGATCCTCTTTCAAAACTCACATATATTGGGGCACAGCTGATGGGCCAAGGTTGAATTTTTTTTTTCCTCTTGTTTCCCAGGCTAATGCCCTATTTTACTGACCAGATGTTGACAATCTGGCACCCAGGATTATACCCATGCACTAATTTATTTTTCTGGCACRTGATTCTGCTAAGAGTATTGAAACAAAGTAGTTTTGGAAAGGTGGGGATGGCTGTTCCTATTTGGGGGAATAAGCCTGGAGCTGGAGAAGGTGTGGCAAGGATGGGAACGACAGTCATTAGTGAGAAAGAAGTCCTCTGGGCACGATTTAGAGCAGCCTTGACATGGTTCTAACCTGTGGCATGGAAAGGTAAAATGTCTTCCAGCTGCCTGCTGGATCTGGAAGCAAGAAATTTCAGCAGCCTTCCCCTGCGAGGCCCTGCAGAAACTATGTGCAGTAGCAGAGAGAGCTGCTTAAAGGAAGAAAACTTGGAAGTTTTAAGAAAAGTTTCAGAAATTAATTGCTTTGGGTTCTGAGGTTCAGAAGAAAGCAAGGGATGGAAACTCTTTGGAGAAAAAAAAATAAAAAATGAAAAGGGATCGTGCGAGCCTCAGTTAACTTTCCWAAACTGCAGAGCCTGCCAGGGAGGTCTATGCAGGATTGCAGACCCAAGGGAGCAACAAACCCAGTTGGATTAAGCTGGCTTTCCTGCCAGCTCACTAAGACAAGTGGGAAGTCTGAGGTTTGTAACCTCCTTTCAAGTTCTCTCTGGAATTAAGTTGCTTGGAGCTCGTCTGCTTGTTCCCTTCCCCCCACCTTCTTGCCATTTAATAGAAAAAAAAACGAGGGATAAAACGYAGAGTCTCTCCTCTCTCATTAAAATACCCCAAAAGAAGCAGGGAACRGAGCAGAGAGAAACAACCCCAGTGACCACGGGCCAAAACTCACAAGTAGCGTGTGCATATCTGAAATAGTTGGTGCGCTCGCGTAGGAAATCGCTGGATATTTTACACCTCTTGCAGCGGTTCAGTCACTGGCTGTGGAAGCTCATTCCCCACTTGAGAAAGTCATGGATTATACAGTTTTTACATCTGTTGAGCATGTTGTGCTTCTCAATCATCCAGCTATACCGAGCCCTAAGTTTTCAGCCTTCACAATGAGATCACTGTTTTCAAGCACGTTCTAGTGGCATTTTGTCAAGCCATGTGTGTTTTCGGGGTGGGGGCAGGGAGGGAGGAACAAAAGTTTGCTGGTGTTCCACAGGATTGCAATCTACTTTTCAGCCTACACAAAACCGTGGCTGACCCATCAGCGAGAAATATTCTTTGTTTACTACTACTTCTACTCCTTGAAACGGTCTGACTTTTGTTAGGAAGAAGAGTAAAAGGAGGAATATGTTTTTCACTTTTGATTCCAATACCTGAGTATCTTAGAAAAACCTCAACCAAATAGAACAATCACCAATCAACCCCATCCCCCCCAAAAAAATGAACAAAAAACCCCCCAAAAACCCAACAAAAACCACAACCACAAACTCAGCCATCCTTAATCCTCTTCTTAATGCATTTATTTCTCTTTATTTCTCTGTGAAGATTCATTTTTGCTTCAGCTGTGTGTTGTCATGAGTTAAACTCTGCTATAGAAYTAGAGCTGACCCACTATTGCTGAGAATGAAGGAGATACAACATTTTAATTTTGTTTAGGTATAAGGAAACTGCATACAGTAATTAGCAGGTGCTAAATCGAACTGCTCCAKGTTCACAGTAGCAGGAGGTAGATTCCATACACCTAAGAATAAACAACTTGGGAAGGGCCAAGGAGGAGAAATTATCCACAGATAATCTTTCCAGTAGAGGCAAACAGAGAAATTAATACATATATCTTCAGCCACCCAGGACTCATTGAGACCCTTCCAGGCAGATAATAATTCCTGGGACTGAATGCATTTGATCATTGCTATTGTGGCTGATTTTTTTTWWARWKTTTTTTTTTCCTGGAGATGGTCACTCCTCACCTAAATATTTATCAACTGTGGTAATACTTCTCCTGGCTAAAATTCAGGTGCAGATAACACAAAAACAATAGATGTAATAAAGGTTGACTGCTCGGTGCGTAGGGGTAGCTCAAGATTTATGCATCTTTTTGGATTTGGACTAAAATCCACTTGTTTGTATAGCTTTTACATTGTTTGAAAAAGACAAACAGGCATTCCTATCAGAGTAGATAACAAGCACTTGTAGAAAGGCACYGAAAATTGTAGCCCCATGTAAAATAAGCTGGACTAGCAGTCGCATCAAAAATGTTCTTGCTGAGAAATAACAGGCGGAGAAAACCATTCTGGAGGCAAAACTCCTCTAAAGCAGTCAGGCCCTCAGTGCTTAATTCAGGTAGTCTAAGTGACTGTAATTCATCTGTTTTCCCAGTCCTGTGAGCGTGCAGGGCCAGCTGGGCCCAGCTGGGCTGTGGGAGCACAAGGAAGGAAAAGCTCTGCTGCTCCCTGCTGTGTCCTGGGACAGATGTCAGACCTGCCTGTGGCTGATGCTGTCCCCACTGCCCAGGGATGTGCAGAGGAATGGGCAGGGAAGAAATGGGGTTAAATAGGAGCCAAGGACATTGCTCTGCCACCCCTATYTACCCCCTTAGCCCTAGTGATCACTGCTTCTCCCTGAGTGTGCCCTAAGGCCCTTCCTGAAATGCCCAGATCAGCTGCTGCTCTCTGGCTGTATTGACATGCCCAGGGAAGTGTCCTGGCCGTGGGACAGCTTAAGTTTGGCTGAGCAGAGTCCACACCCCTCAGCTAAACCTGACCCATTTCATCAATTTTCTTTGTTAAACTCAGGATAATCCTCACTCTGCATGGACTGGAGAAGCTGCACTGCCATCTCTTAGCCCATGTATGGRATACACTTAATTTTCTCTTCTTTTTCATCTCATTAGTATGTTTTGGCYAAGGTCAGCAGCATCTCAGTGAAATTTTTAGGAGGATCAAAAGTGAGCTGTCTTGCCCTGCTCTGGGATGTGATTATGTGGCCCTGGTTTAGCTGATTAGAGCAKGGTGTTAATAGCACCAGGATTGGGGGTTCAATCCCTGTGTGGACCATTCACTTGTGAGCTGGACTTGGTGATCCTTGAGGGTCCCTTCCAGCCTTGATATACATAATAAACCATGTTATTGATCCTTGGCTACATCTCTGCCCACAGAGAGACACCCCTCTCCAGCAGTTTCCATATTTGCCCTGAAGAATGGTGACTTGTTATCACCCAATACTATCACTGGTGAAGAGCTAGGGCAAGGCATAGGAAAAAAAATCCCTCTTTGGGCACCGTGTGGCTGTGGTTGTTGTTCCTAAAAATGCTTGCCCACCTGCAGCTAAATGCAGTCTGCATCTTGTTTATATTCTAATTAAATAAGCAAATCCCTTTCCATACAGAACATAACGAGGCTGAGGTCTGCTACACCTAAGTGTCCTCATGTTGGGTTTAAGTTTATCTACATAAGCTCCCTAAGAGACCCTGATTAAACTTTAACATGGTGCTTCTGTCCCTCCTGTATAGATCACAACATTCAGTGTTTCCATTATATGATGGACAATACCCTGACCCTYGTATGATTTCTTTACCCTGTTCCAAAACATTCTGTGCAGCCAGTTTTGCCAGGATGCAGAAATACTATTAAAAGTAGGGAAAAATAATCTGAGATTGGAATTCTACTCGGCACATATCAATTGAATGTAAATGGATGCGTAAAAATCAAAGCTGTATCTGGGGGAAAAAAAAGTATGAAAGGGGATGAAGCTCACCAAAGAGAATTGCTCACTAAACTATATTTTAAATTTATGGTGTCACGGCAGAATTTGAGAGAAGTTAAGAGGAGGGGAGGCCTTTGGGTTAATATTAGCTGCACTGTTTGCTTCAGGACCCCGCCACAGAGAGAGGATGAGAAGCTGAGGCATCTTTGGTATCACCACTTGCATGTTAAATGGGATTTCCCCCCTTGAAGATATTTTTTGCATTGTCAGAGGGAGGAAGCAGCAGCTGCGAGGCCGGGCTCGTCTCATGCCGACCGCAGAGCCCGCCCCACCCCCTGGAAATCTGTGCCAGATGCAGGAAAGAACGAGCAAGGATGTCAAAGTGGACACTCAGCATATGGGAGGGAACATTTTAGCAGCTAGARAGCCTCGGGTAATTCCAAGAGCTCTCGGTACTTGAAGCTGTTCTTCAAGACAATGCGGCCCGAGTCCCTCAATTATGTAAAACAAGGAGCCGAATATCTTCTTGCCATCTATGTGGAAAGCAGGTTTAAGATGAAAGACTCTTTTGATGTGCTGTCTGCCTGCTCGCTCTGAAGCAGARCTAGTAAGAGTGCTGGCTTGGGAGRGGCAGCAAGCTTAGGCAAGGAGGGATCTATGGGAAAGCAAACATGTGCCCCAACCTCTGAGATAATTCAGCCTTCTTGGGCTCTCTGTCTCCAGAAGGTACCTTGATTCCTCAGCCCAAAGACATGGCTGTTAGAACTGGGATTGATTAGGAATACAGGAAGAAAGTGCAACAGGAAAAACTTAAGAAATGCTTTATCT
>QVAJ01000162.1:15280-39347 GCA_003546035.1 Mixornis gularis | reverse complement strand
GCTGGGAAGTAAATTACAATTTGAAAGGAGAGAGAGAAAACAAAGACAAAAGCTTAAAGGAAAATGTRTATTTTCTGGTTCCTTCCTGGGTTTCAGCAATAGCCTTAGGTTCTCTGGTCCTCCTCCACCACAGCCATCTTTTCAGTGCTCTGATTTCTTGACTCACTAACTGATAAACAATTTCAATGACATAATACCAGGGATGTTTTCTGAAGAGCTTTCAGGGATATTTTCCATCTTGCGGTGTTGTAGCAAATTGCAGTTTTTTAGACACAGCTGCTGYCTTCTCCAAGCGTGTTTGTAGTGTCAGGGTAGGCTGGATGTTYAAATCTGGAGGTTGGGCCAGAGGGCTCCTGCCATCAGTAATACACTTGTTTTCCTCTTGTACAACGTGTGCTTCATGAACAATGGGGTTGAAGCTATACCCTCATTCCAATTTACGCCAGCACTGGATGTAAGTGGAAATATTCTATATATCATTGTGGGTTGAGACATTMATTCTTATATTTGGTCATCTGTCTGTCGTGGATGTATTTCATATGTGAGCTGAACACAATATAGGAAATTATGTTAGGAATATCTCTTTTCTTGGGTTTCCCAGGTGGACACCATCAATCTTTTCCTTTAAGCTATACCCAGGGGATCCTGGGCACTCAGAATTAAYAGGGTGCTGCAGCTCTCTGGTTGCAAAATTGGTCTTCATAGGAAAATTTTCCTTTGTCTCTCACAGCCAACGAGGCTTTTCTGAAAACTTCCCAGGCTAAAACGTGCATTAAAAACTCTTGCCCACGTAGTTCCTGCCAGAGTTCAGACACAGTGCTCAGCAAACACTGCCTTTAGTGCTGTGGTCTGCTGGCTGAGAATTGCACCCCCAAACAACAATTTAAACAGAGGCATTCCCTTAKCCCAACACAAAGACACCCAATTATCATAATGACAGAAAATGGTGTGCAGCCTGGGGAAAACAGCCGYGGTCATATGTTTTGGATGCATTAGTGAGCATTAAGCATTTAACTGCTCTGCCAACTCCTCTCCTTCCCTTTGTTGCCATGGCCATTTCTAATTTGGGTGGTACTTGGTACAAAACTTTTCCAGTACCTTCCTCGTGGATCTGTGGGTTTGGTCTTCCTTTGGGAAAGCTTAATTCTGTAATGTCAGGTTGTGGGAAAAACAATAATACCAGTAACTAATCTGTAAGCAGTGTGTTTCTAAAAGGCAGAAACTTGCATGCAGAATTCTGCTTTTATTTGATCCATGCCTTTTTTTTTTTTTTAAAGTCGTGCTTCTTCCATGCCTCTTGAAATCCCCACTTTGTTGCCACGAGGGTGAATTAAAGGATACAAAGACTTATTTTTTTCCTGAGGAATTTTCAATCTGCAAGATATAGATTCTGGAAGTAAGTAAAAACCTCTGTGGAAACAGCACAGTAGTGTAACAGTATGTTTTGTCATGTCTAATATTGAATTTCTCTGAGTCTTGCTTATTTGATGTTCAGATACAGAGGACAAGGCACTTAAAGTGATGTAAGATCTAGAAATAAAGACTGTGTTTGGACAAATAGCATCTAAATATAGAATGATTCTAGTAAAAAGAGAGAAAAATATCCCAGAGAAAGTGCTGTTTCCCTTTATTTTTAATTCCTTGAGTTTTCCCTTTTTTTTTTTTTCTCTCTTAGCAGTATTAAGTTCAAAAACTTAATACCTTTTGCAGAAAAAAAAAAATCCACAATATTACAATAGCAAAACCACCATGTCCTTTATAATGGAACACCTATTCAGGATATCAGTGAGTTAGATGAGCCTTTCATAAAAGCATAACAAAAAAAAAGAAAAAAAGGAGGGAGAGCTGTGCTTATCATTGATAGGAACACCTCTTAGACAAATTAAAAATAAGGGCAGCCCTGGTACAGCATTCCATTTCACTGGCTTCCACAAATATATGGAAAAGAGTGTTGAGCATGCTGATGATCTGGATTAAATCAGGAAGGTCATCTAAAGGCAGATTTAGATCTAAGAAGAACTAGGACTTGGAAAACTCCCTTTAATCTGGCCCGTGGTACTGTAACAGCTTTATAAAGAATGTGACATTCAGAGTGACTTCTGAATGCTGCTGATCAGGAATAAAAGTTTTTGGGGGTTCTTTAATTCTGCTAAGAGGAGTGTCCCCTTCTTTTATTACGTGGTTTAAAAGAAAAATTGTTTTGCAAACCACAGCCTGTAGGYGATAGAATATTTCCATGAAAATTATTCGTGGAAAAAAACTGCAATTTCCATGTTCTTCCTTCATTCTCTTCTGCCATGAAGAGAAAAGGAAAATCCCACTAACTGATTTAAATAATTCTCCTGGAAAAAAAATAAATTCTGCACGAAACGTGGCCTTGCATTACTTTTAATATAAAACTTGTGTCAAATTGTGACAKGGATGGAGTAGAGACAGTGAGTTCAGCAGATATCACACTTTTCTTGGACTGAAGTGATATTTGCCATAAAATGAAAGGGTTGGACATTCTTGTGTGTGGTACTAAAACCTTGAGGACAACATATTCGAGTAAAAACAATTCAGAACCAAAACCCAGAGCCCAAMACAAGCTTGGAAGGGTTCTTTCAGTCATCAGCTGGAAGAAAGATGATCATTGTAACCTGGTTTGGGTTTTTTACCCAATTGATATGTAATTAATCCTCTCTGCACCTCCTTCCAAGTCTGTCTTTTCAGGATACTTGAAGGACATGACAAATGAGGCCAGGTGGAAAGCAGACCYCTTCTTCACACTCTGCATACAGAGTTACTCCCATGTGTGACTAAATTAACCTTCARATGGTGAGCTGAGCTCGTCCCATAGCCATTTATGACAACTGGAATGGTCCAGATGGAGCTGTGCAGGGCCCAAGATCTTGGTGTCACCTAGTTCCTCTTAATTTCAAAATGCTTCTGAGCATCCCCACTTTTGCCTCTTAATCAAAATTATCAAATTAATCAATATAATCAAAAATCAAATCAATGCCCCGGGAATCCCTTCTGGGTGAAGCCTCGTGCTCAAACCTCCTTTGCTGTGGGATCTGCTCTTCAGCACGTTGGCTTYGGTGTGAAATAAGCACAAACTGAAGAGCTGCTATGAACAGGCCCTGTTCCAGAAGAGGGGCCTTCCCTGAACATTCAGAGCAGCCTTTCTAACTGGCCCCTGGGGTTATTCTCTCAGCACAAATAGCTGGCCTTATAAAATTGCCAAAATCCTGGATAAGCATGGGTTTTTTCCTCACATACTGTTAAATCAGTCATGCAGGCAAAACTGAAGTTCTGCATCCAGATCCGCAGGAAGTTCGAAGCACAAACTGGATGAACCCTGCTTGGATTTAGGTTTTCTTTTCTTCCTGTTCTTTTGGGCTCACACGTGTTCTCACACATGCCATAASAGTATGGTAAAGCAGAGCCAAAATTTAAAGTGGTGGTTAGTGTGCCATTTTTTTTTTCTTGCCAAAATGAAAATTGTTTGGCTCTACACATGCTTACACAAGATGTTACTGCTTTTAGTTTAGGTCCTTGTTGTAGTAATAACTTATCTCTGATAGATAATTCATTCCTGAGGGTATTGAAACCAGGACTTCACAGAGAAATGGTCTCAATCAGAGGAGAGTTAAAGGTTTGATTTAGGAATTAGGTAATGCAAACCTGTATCCTCTGTTAGCCTGTGATGAGTGGGACATGTTCAATGATGTGTTTTCTCATGWAAGCAGCAGCGAATCTATGCAAGAAAACTCATTTGCACTTACATTTTACACGTCTCAGTCTCTGTATTTTTTCCTGCCTAACTAAATTCTAACTTTCTGWTGTTAGAAATGAAACCACTTGGTCAGTCTGCTGGCAAACTCTGCTGCCACATTTTGATTGTACTTGCAGTGGTAGCTCTCCTGAGGAAGGCCCCTCCAGTGAGAAGGGAACCTCAACACCTCACTGGGTATTCTCACGCCTTCTCTCTGTTCAAGTTGTGATAATAACATTGAATCAAATCCATAAATCCACCTATTTCTCAAAACCTTTGAGGCTACCYGAGGGTTTTCACAAGCTTCATCAGGCTCCAGATCCTGCCTGAGCAGCTTTTGGTCTCAAAAAAAGAGTAATACCAGTCAAAACCACTGTATCACCCAGCTACCCTTTGGGGATCTATCCAGCATCCTTGTCAGATGAGCATTGGTGGGCAAGGAGAGGGACAGAAAACCTGTCTGCTCCTTGGGCCAGCTGAAAGCTGTAATTAGATAAATTTCTGAATTGTACTGGAAAGGTGTGCTTTGTAACACCCTTAGTGATTGCACTGTAATTAGTGTGTTTTAATTAGGCATCAAATAAGTTGCTGTCTTCTACCAGCTATTCATCTCTCAACAACGTCTCCCCAGCAGCAGCCGCATCAAACAAGTTTTATTTTCACGGCAAAGGTRTATTAAAAAGAAGGAAAGAGATCCCACCCCACAAAGAGTACTAACTTTAGCTAAGTTTGGCCTGGCTGAGGGATGAAACTCAATGATCAATAACAACAGAAAACATTGGGAGGGGGGAAAAACATGACACATATCCCAAGGGGCAATAAGAAAGTATGTCCTGCTTATATGGTTAATCTTCTCTGTAGGCTTGCCCTGCAAATTTAAGGAAGATTAAGTTTCAGATATGCTGTTTCTTGTTTTTTCTGGCAACAATAAACTTCAATTTGAGGGAGGTGGGGGGAGGGAGAGGCTGAGCCTGGAGAAAGAGCCACAGTAAAATGTTTGCTGTCCATGTAGTTTTGCCAGACTGCTGTCTYGATTGAGAGCTGCGATCGAGATTTATTGGGCTTAAAATATGAAACAGACCTTTCATGTTGGAATTCTAAATATCTTCTTAAGCAGTAGTGAGTACCACCAAATGCTTAGAGGCAGCACACTGGAGTTCAAATCCACACAATAGTTTCTTCTCTCTCGTGAGCCAGCAGACTGTAGGAATCTTGCTCCATCTTCTCATGCTGGAACTGGGGAAAAGAGTATGTTGAATGTTAWTATCGTTGTCTGAAAATCACTTTGTCTTTTTATATTAGATTTTTGGCTCAGATATGGTCGAGGTTGCTTGTATTTGAACATGTGCATTGAATGGGCAGGTTTATCACTTAAGTTAAGAAAGAAAACCCTTGAATGTGTGCAAGATGTTTGCATTTTGGTAGMACATTTTATTAAACTCTTAGTGATGCAGTAGGAGCAGGAACAGCTTGGAAAAGGTCTGGGCTGGTTGTTTCATGCCACTTTGCCAGCCTCCTGTCCCTCTGYTATGCCAACAGTGATCTTCTACTGGAAAAATAAAGCTGCCTGCTGGAGAAATAAATCCAGAGCCAAAGTTTTCTCTGTGGACCTCAAGGCTTAGAGAGCAAAATGCAGAAACTGCCTTCTCTCGCTGTCATTATGTTTTATAAGTACATTCAGAAGAACTCATCTTCTCCTTTATTTAGGAGATTTATTTAGTAGGTGAAGCAATGAGATTTATTTAGTAGGTGCAGCAATGAGAATATTCTAGGATTGTTAGGCTGTACAGCATTGTTCATGCTGAGGTCTGACTGGGCTGCAGGTCAGGTAGAAGTYACATTGAACTTTTGGTATCAAACGTTTGATTACTTCATATTTAATAATTAAATGGAGTTCCAATCAGCAATTAAAGCCCAGATAACAGGTTTTTTTAGTAACTTGTAAGAAATGGGTCTTCAGTAGCAGTTCTGTCAATGACCTGTGGGCCAAGTGACCTGTTGAGTGTCCACTGTACCTGTGCTCAAGGGCTTTGTTTTCACCATCTGTCCCAGTGGCACAGGGGTAAGAGAGAAAAAGACAGAAAAGCGAGTACTACAAGCCATAGGAAAAAGAATAAAAACTTCTATATTTTTCTTTCTGTCGTGAAGAATATCACTCAGAAGGAATGAAAGAGATAGAAATGGGTAGAAAAGTCCCTTTTTCTGCTGGCTGGTAGACGCACAACACCTGATCCACAGGGTTTGTCACCTGAATTGAGTTTCTCTGTTGAAGATGCTGTATTTCAGCTGTACTCAGAAGACTTACATCCCTTTTCATCAGCAGGCACACCCTTCCAGAAATGAGGCTGCATCCCATTTGATTAGTCCATGTTAGTCTTCCATAGTAGTCTAAAATACATGCAGGATCCCGGAGGCTTTGTTCCCAGTAATTCAGTCATTAACTCCTGAAATAAAYGATATTGACAAGACTCCTTGTGCTGAAAAGGGCACCAGTAAGGTCTCAGAGGTGTTATCCAGACCATTTCTAGCTGGAGATTTGATGATGCCTGTGGCGCAAGGGCAATTCAGAAGTGCTCTAATCTTCATGCTTTRGAATTCTGCACCAAGAATGTAACATACAGGTTGCTCTGTGGTTTACCTTTCCCGGGGAAAAACTGCTGGGCTGAATTTAGATTTTGCTTAAAATAGCTTGAGATATTTTTAGCTGATGGGTGATGCCACTTTTGAAGCTGACTGAAATCCTGTGAAGGATCCCTCACTCTGTAGTTCACTTACCACCACTGCTCCAGGGCCCAGGTTTGCTCACATTCCTGGCATGCTGCAGAGCTCATAATTTACACAGTATTTCRACTTGGAACGGGTTGAAGAGTGATGCAGATAGAATGGGTTCAGTACAACTGTTGTTTATTTTAATCAGTTGTACACCTCTTGTAGTTTTGGATAGCCTTCGTTGGGCAGGTCATTTATGGTTTTGCATTGTGAGCTTTATTTCTTTTCTTATTCGTATTTGTCGGGCCAGGTTTAGGGCAAAAACAACTGTTCTCATTGATTGGAGAAAACATCCTTGCAGGATGTATTTCAGTTTTGTCTGTCACTGTCAGTGGTATTTCAAGTCATAAAATTAGTGGTTTCCCCAAAACGAGTGTATGGTTTTCTTTATGCCATACTTTATGTGCTGTTTTGTCAGGATACCAAAAGTACTGCTTAACAGTTAGCAACTTTGATGTCAATATGAAAACCATGGAAATCCAAAGCCCCTGTGAATGCTATGGGAATGGAGAAATATGAGTTTTCTATGCATAATAAGCACTGTGGATGTGCTGCATTATYCATTCATCATCACTGGAGGAAGGCTTAAGCTTTGCTGCAGAGTAAACAATAAATAAATTGCAAGGAAAAGGGAAAAAAATGTAGAGARAACTCAGTGTGTGTTGGATTTATTCCCTGATTTGATATGCACAACTGAGTAGCTGGTGGTCCAATTACTGGTCCAAAATCTTAGGTCTGGGATAATGAAGATACTTTGGACTGGTTGCATTCCCTATGCAATGACCCTGATCCACTTCTCATTTCTGGTGTGAGGTMTGCTGAGTGGCACTATAGCTCCACAGTGGTCTGACATTTGCATTGGCAGCAGTAGGATTCCTGGCTCCTGGAAGAATGACAATAGCCAGTRTGGGAAGGAATGGGTGACAGTCAGGACACCAAACAGATGTAAAATATCTTGTCATTCCTCTTAACAGCTGTCAATCATGGGCCCTCACTGGCCCTCACACCCCTGAGGGTGAGAGACTCTGCTGTCTTCTTATTTTCACAGAAGCTTCCCAGCAGGAAGCACAGTGGGACAGCTTACCTGGGATATGCAGGCTCCTGCAACCTGACAAGTCCAAAAACAAACAAGCAGGGAAAAGTGTGAGCTCCTTTCTCWTTGGGAAGGCCTCGTGGCCTCACTGGAGGACTGGACACAATGGAATGATCATCCAATTTGTATCAATTCCCATTAGGGTCAGATCAGCYCGTGTTATCCTATTAGCCTGCAGCAGCTAGAGAAACACACAGAGGGGTCTGTGTTCTGAAGAGCGGGACAAAGCCTTGTTATGCCTTTTTTTTTCCCCCCTCTTCCCTCCAATGGGATTACAATGGTGCCTGTTGTCTCCCTTTGTTTTGRAGCTCCTTGATTGACAATAATACCCTGGGAGATGTCACTGTCCTCTCTCTCCGTGCATTGTCACAGCCCGGAGTGCCAAGGGTGCTTTAGGACCCTCGTCCCATCCCTTTTTTTCAGGTGTTGTAAACATCTGTCACTGCTCCACAAAGACGACCTCTTGTTGAGCTTACACGTCCCATGCTCTATCACTCAGTGTCTGAGGAAGATGCAAGAGAAAACTTGAGGTGGTGACATGAATAGAGGGCAAAGAAATAGGGCAACTTTATTATGGACTATCATCTCAAAGTAGCATGTGTGGAATGTCAATTTAATAATAGAATTGACAGCTTTTCTCTGGTTTCCGCGATGCCACAAGTGTTTCTTTGACAGTTGGAAAAATAGGCCCTTTGTGGCAGGCAGTGAGTGGCACTACATACATTTGTGAATGCCCTGCATAGCTGAGATTCCCCCAAATGCCACTGTCCCCAAGAATCCTTCTGCAGTGACTCGGGGAAGCGGTGCTTGGAAATCTGGTGGACCTAAGCCMTGTAAAATACGGTGTACAGTAGCTGGGGGGATTCGGGTCACCTAGAGAGATGCTGAGTTACCCTTCTGTCAGGAGGMGGTTTCTAAATCAAAGAGGATGCACGTGCCATGCCAAACATTGCTGAACAGCTGGCAATAAATTTTCAAATGACTGGTGAAATATTTTTCCCTGTTTTTCATTCAGTGAGCRTTCGCAGAAAGCTTCCACTTGTTCACCCTAGTGACAAAACTCAGAGGTTCGTGACTTTTTGCCACTTTTAAACCAAAAGGTGAAAGAAACAAAAAGGCAGAAATTTACCTGATTTYTCTCTGGTTTGTTTTTTTATCTGGGGAAGAAATTCCAACTAGTTCCTCTGGTTTTGTGTTCACRAGTACAGCTGTTCTAGAAAGCAAGGGACATAGTCTGGGGAATGATATTGCTCCTCTACAGGCTGCAAACACAAAAATAAATAGGAGATCGCTCTTTTTTTAATGTGCTCTTTTCAGTGTTGAATATAACGTTAGCAGAGAGCAAAGCACATTTCATAACCTGTCTGCTGTTCTAAACCCATGAACTTAAAGATTTTTTTGTTTGTTTTAAATTACAACTCTGAAATTACAAGCAGGTACYACACCTTTGTTTTGGTGTCTGCTGAGGAATTTTTTCTTCCTCTTTGGAGGAACAGAATCATTCTAGTAAAGAAAAGGTAGCTGAGCAGAGTGGAAAATGGAAAAAAATTAAAACAGTAATGTCTGTATTTTGGAAATGAGGTCTCATAATTTACCCTTTCTCTCTGGGGATGGAATTTATAATTAATTTTGGCYTCTAAGTTTGGACAGTTTATTTACCTGTAAATCTAAAGAGAGCCATCCAACTAGCTTTTACTCATTTTCAAGTAACAGTTTTCCAACGTGTACTGACAAATATATGGGAAACTTATAACTACATGAAATAGAAAAACCCTGTTTCCTTACCTTTTGGTGCACGTGAAATTGGTTCTCCTTCAATTTACAATTTACAGYGACTGGTTGAAATTGAAAAGGAGCTAAGTCGAGGGAAACACATCAAAACTGAGAGCCCTTATACCTCCATACAGCAAAGCAAACAACCTCAGTTTACCTCCCTGTGATGTGTTGGGAGAAAGCAATAATTGTGTCTGAATGAAAATTCATTTGTTCAAACGATCTGCCAAATAGCCTCAAGCTTTCCTCCTCTGGCAATTCCGTGAGGAAAGCGACTGCTTGTGTCTGTTAGGAGATTTGTCCCATCTCTCAAATGCCAGACACACATACTCCTCAGACTATTTGGTAAYTTTTAAAATTTTGAATTGAGTAGCATTTGGACTTATGACAGAAAGACAGCTTAAGGATGTGTTTATTCTTCTGGAAGGGAGGGATCTTTTAAGGCCCCTGTGGTGTCAAAATTTACTAATAGGAGCATTTTCTTTTCTTTTTTCTTGTGAAGGTTTTATGAAAACCTTATGAAAGAGAAATCTTCCTTYACCTGGTTCTCAGAGGTTAACACGAATGTTCCTTCTCTGATTCTTTTGTTTATTATAGTTTAGAATTAGACCATTAGAGAACTTGTAAAATGTAATTTACATTGTTTGTTTCCCTTTTAAACAGCCAACATCTTTGAAGTGAAAGCTTTAAGTCAGACAAGCTTAGCTCAAAAAAAAAAAAAAGAAAGGCATAGCTTTACAGTGCTGTCACTACAAGGAGCTGAACCACAGCCAGTTTAGGCAGTATTATATCATTGGAATTAAACTGGTTTCCTGTCCTCTTGAGAGAAATTCTTTAAAAAAAGAGAGGGAAGAAGAAAACAATATTCTTCTTGTTTGACTTTTTTCAGCTTTACGGCCCTGTGCAGCCCCCCTGTCACTTCCATTATCCAAAGAAGTATGTTTCTTTCTTTGGGCATCCAGGGCTTCTAACTGGATGTCATCTCTGTTGAAGATTTTTAGGGCTACATGACATGAGGTGGTTGTGTTGTGTTCAGCAAGAAMCTCGTCCCCGTGGTAGCTGCAGAAGAGGTTCTGTCACTGGTGGAAGCAAACTCCCTCAGAACAGATTTTTTTGTAATTTTTCTTTTGTCAGAATTTTTTAAATAGGATTTTTAAAATTTACAGATCCTTCAGGGATCTGCCCAAGACACCACCAGGAGCAGGGAGACCTTGACAGGCTTTTTCCTGGTCTATAAAAGTTGGTACAGGGTGTGCCTCTAAGCCCRACTTGCTCGTAGTGCAAACTAATCCTGCCAAGGGGTTAAGATCAAAATGCCCCGTACTGTCTGAATGGATATAAATGCTCTCCAAATACCCAATTTTTTCGAGTCTAGAAAGACAGAGAAGGCATGAATTGACTTTTGGATCTGATCATGTTTTGGGGGGCTGACAGGAAAAAGAAAACCAGACAGTCTAGCCCTTACTCATGCCTCTCTGGTCACAAAAAAATATCGGTTCAAGGAACAACTAAGAACACATTTCTGAGAGTTTTAGTCTGCTTCCTGTGTGTAAACAGAAGGAAAAGGAGACTTTATCAGAAACGTTGCTCAAAACCCAGTTTGTCTACATCTAATTTGGAGACAGGGTTTCAGTCAGCTKGACCTCACAGTTAAATAAGGCTGGTGGTCTCAATCTGACACCTAATTAGCATTTCCCCACCTTGCCATTATGCTGTCKGCAGTTTGGCACGATCTGTGATTTCTCCTCAGGAGACCCCAAGTTGTGCAACGCTGAGGCTCCTCTGGGTTGGGAGAGGAAGCTCAGCTGAGCTCCAGAGGGAAGTTCACAGAGACTCTGTCCACACTCAGCCTCCACCATCAGCCTCACACTCTCCCCATTAAACTGGAAAATAACTAATGAAAACCTGGGGACTGCAGTTCAGCTCCAGAAAGAGCAAGCAAAGAACTGTGAGGAGCTTCCAGGGCACTTCCAGCTGTTCCCCCAGTGCCCATTTGCTCCGTGGCTGGAAGGTTGCTGGACTCCTCACAACTCCTAATTGGTAAGGATAGCATAACAAGCAGAGCAGAGAGCCTGTGCAGTTGTAAAGATCCCCACAAGTGCCACTAAAGCCACTCTGGGGTAAACTGCTTGACGTTCCAATTCACAGAATTAATTCTGCGTGTTTTATCTGTGGGGAGAAAACAGAGATTTTCAGTGTTCATCTCCTTATTCTTTARTTTTTGTGGCCATTTTTTTTCCCTTTTGATTTTATTTTAACCTCATTGCTTTGCTTCACCTGAGTAAAACTGGAGGTTTTGCTGAAGCATAAAAAATTCTTTTTAAATGCTCTAGAAGTTGTATGTGGGCAAAATGTTAGCACTTGTCACTTCATGACATAAATTTGATATATTGAATGAAAGGAAAAAATCCCTTTCAAATGGAGAAATTTCTGTAATCTACCACTTAGGACTTGTATAGTACATGCTTCAGGCACAGGGTGAGGGGATGATGATTGAAAGTTATTGGAAAATTAGAGAAAAACTCACCTGAACTAGCACAGTGAACAAAATACTCCACCAAAGGAATGCAGTTCTAGTCACTGACTGCTGGAAAAGGCACTGCCCTTGATTCATCCTGTCTCAGTCCTTGCTCCCTGACAGGAAGGCCTAGGAATCACTCCTTTTGGCTGGACTCAAACAGTGATCACTTTGTTTCAGAGATGATAAAAATTTAGGTCTCTTTTTACCCTGAAGGAAACCTTCCCTGTCTTATCCTGCATTCCCTCTGCTGTGAGGAAAGCCATGCTCAATTCTTCCTTTATCTTCTAGGCCTACATGGATTCAATTCTTTCTAACCTTGCAAAATACACCCTTTCTGTGCAGATTCTGCCATTATATTCCTTAAAAATCCTCCTCCTCTTACAGATACTTCATCTTCTACTCTCTTGCCTGTAATATAGAATCACAGAGTCGTTTAGGTTGGAAAAAAACTTTAGGATCATTGAATATAAATCTTACGTGGCCAAGTCCACCACCAAGCCAAGCCCCCAAGTGCCACATCCACACTGTTTTTGAACACTTCCAGCCCTGAGCCTTCTTTTCTCCAGGCTGAATACCCTCAGCCACTCCTGATCACACTTGTGCTCCTTCCCCAGCTCCAYCGCCCTTCTCTGGACTCTCTCCGGCCCCTCAATGTCATTTTTGGAGCGAGGGGCCCAAAACTGGAGACAGAATTGAAGTGTGGCCCCCTCAGTGCTGAGCACAGAGGGACAATCCCTGCCCTGCTCCTGCTGGTCAATCCATTCATGATCCAGGCCAGGATGCCCACCTTGGGCACCCCCCCTCTGGCTCATGGTCAGGCCGTGTTGTCCAGCACCCTCAGGTCATTTTCTGCCAGGGAAAGACCAGGCCTGACAATTTCTGTCTGATGTGATCTAGAGACAGCTGGTTAAAGGCCCAACGTGCCCACCAGGTCACTCCACCCTGTTGGCCTGGCCTGTCACACCAGGTCTGTGAGGGAGGAGYAGGCTGTGGGGACACACAGCACTGTCCTCATGCCAGCAAATGCCTTGGGTGAGGAAGATCACCTCCTACAGAGAGGCTTCTCCMGCTCATAAACACTTACCTGCCCTGCACTCCCACTCAGTTCCTCCATGGGTTTTAAATCCCTTAGTTTAAAGAACTYGAGCATCTGCAGACACAGGGCCCTGTTGGCAATCACCATGTGCTTCCAGACTGAGTGTTGACCTGGTGCTGGCTCTGGAGCTCGCACTGGGGTGTGTTGGGTTATTTGTCTGCTTTCCTGTAGTCTTTGCTGAGACCTCAGCTGATTTTCCCCTCTGCAGCCGATACCCCACGTGCTGGGGCACACTGGGGGCACTCCCAGCTGCACTGGAGTGGGGACATGGCTGGATGTGAGGAAGGCCAGGCTGTGGTGGAGCAGAACCCTGTGCCTCCTCCTTGGGGCCCTCCTGCACCAGGAGCAGCTGGTGAGCAGATCACAGAGGAGAGAATCAGCACAACATGTGATCTTAGAGAACAAGAGGGTGTCTGCTTTGCTGCAACACAAATGCTGAATGCCAGGATGAYTTTTTCTGAGGGAGGAGGGAAAAGATACTTAAGGTGGTGCTAGGTGAGCAGGTCTCCAGAGCAACACATATGRTTTGACACAGACTTTCCTTGTACCTCTAAMTTCTTTAGAAAGAGGTGCTTATCTCTGAAAATTAAACCCTGAGCAGTGCTATATGTCCAAACCTCCTGCTTCTAATAAATGCTAAATCTTCTGAAACAACATGGAGATAGAACAATGTCACAATAAGCTAGCCAAGATGAYGGGTTCATGTATCAACTCTCCCTCTGTAGAACAAGACATACCAGTGCAGTAAACCAATTTTCCCAGTGCCTTGTAACCCCCAGAAAGTCCCCATGAAGTAATGAAAGCTCACAGGGGGTGACACGAGGCTTAGAGAGCTGAAATAAGGTACCAAGTTTGGCCACCTGGTAACTTGCTGCTTCATGAAAGTCGTCCCCCCGCTTCCCTTGGGCTGGCACTGGGATTCATCATACACCTTGATGGGTTCAAGTGATTCTGCTCTCTAAACTGATACGAGAGGAAATGTCTTCCTCTCTCTTGCTGATTGATTTTCTGTCAGTGGGGTTCAGAAAATAGCTAGGATGAGGCCAAGAGAGGCGATGGCAACTCGAAGCAAAAAATATGCAAGAAGCGGGGCTATTTCTGTCACAAGGAGAGAATCTTCCTTTAGTAACAGGTAATGATTTTCTGAAGAGGGGCTTTTCTTAGCAACGCTCCCACTCCTTCAAAAGCCAAAAGGAAGAAACCATGTTGCAAAACGTCCCCTGAACTCAGGTTACAGCAGGGCAGTGGCCGAACAGAMTGGGTTGGAGATTGAATTCAAGCCTTGAAGGGTGAGGATGACACYGTACCTTTGGCATCATCCTTCCTCCCTCTCCTAAGCTTTTGTCCTGTTTTGTTGTTCTCAATTCCATAAAAGGAGACTACAGGAAGAGAGAATTTTTCCTGACTCGATTATAGTTCCATTAAATGCACATGCTCTCAAACATACTCAGTTCCTTCTACAGTAGTGACTCATCAAGCATTACAGTAGAAAATAGTTATGTGTTTCATAGGGCTGCTGTGGAGAGTGGAAAAGAATGTGATTGTGCAATTAAAGTCTCTGTATTCGAGCACTTGAGATGGAGAGCTAAGCTAAAATTACATATAAAACATTAATTTATCCATTTCCTGGCTATAATTCTCTGACCCTCCAAGCAGATGGTTGYGTTAACATGGAGTGGGTGGGTTTTTCTCATGTAAAATAGCAAGTTTTAAGTTGTTCCTAATAATTTAATTATTACTGTGTCCTTAACCACAAATAATTTCATTCATTACCTTCAGTCTTGGCTTTCCCTAGGGTATGATTATCATGAAGTAGATMATATTTTAGTCTGATCAAACGTTCTGCACATTAAAATAATACAGATATTTGCAAACAATATCGGTTATGGGTTTGAGTCAAATTTAAAGTGACTTATCCAGATTTTGACATTTGGGTGAGATGTTTTGGGAAGGAGGGAGTGTGATTTGAGAGCAGCTGTTTGGAAATAAACACCCTCAGATGTTGTCTTTAGTARCTACTAATCAGATATTTCTGCTCCAAGAGAGAGGCTTCTTTCTAACTAAAAGAAACACGTTGTCTGAAGCAGAATTTTTCTTTTAGCAATATTTGTTAAAGATATTGTTAAAGAGCAGAACAAAAACATTTAAGTGATTTTAAACTAATTTCACGTTTACCTAGAGAAAAAATGTCAGCCCAACCACCTGCAGGAAAAAGCCACTATAATTCMCGTTTCTATAAACACGCTGTGATGACAGGATTTTTAATACCGCACCTGAAGGAAAAAGATAGTGTACAAATGTAGTGCACCTGCTGGCTCGGGTGTTTATATGATCAGCTAGGCAGGAGCTCTTAATACTTCCCAGCAGATCTCTGCCAGTGGGCCTGCCATAAATCCCTCCACAGCCAGACAAGTTGGCCTTTATTTTTTTCATATTGCTCTGGGCATCTCACATGACATTCCCAAATAAGGAATTGTACTACAAGCCTGCTCTGATTGCTAGTAATGACTTAACTGCRGAGGAATTATAACAGTATGAATAACAGTGGTTTGCACTGTGGATGCCTGAGCTACTCCAAAAATGCCAGAGCGACCAATRTAACGTGCTTCTCACTCATAACTTTGAAATGGGAGAGAAAGTCAGGGCGCTWTACAACTGCTGCTAATCTGTAAACACGGGTTGTTCATTCAACAGCAGGGAGCAAAAACAAATGGAGAGCAAATAATTCTGTTAGCTGTTACTGGGTGTTAGGGAAACAAAGTTATGCAAGTGACTAAATGAAAAGATATAGGAAGGGAAATAAAAAAAAATCCCTCCTGTTTAAAAAGGACAATTTGAATGGACAAAAAATTTCCCTGTGCACACAGGTCCCATTAAACAGCATTAAATTTCTGACTCCTAGCTCGAAATAAGCAGACACTGTTTGTATGTGAATTACACTGCAAACTCTCTARGGACAGAATCCTCTTCATTGTTTTGCCTTTTGCCTTACAGCTTGTTTAAACTGGCCTGTAAGTTTGGGCTGCACTTGTAAACTGTTTCTAGAGAGGTATCTAACAAAAGATACCAACAAAAAGACTGTAGGTTTGAAATACTTAAAAAGGCAACAAACATATTTTTAAAAACTGTAACACACAGGTATCTTCAGCAAGGCCACTGAATTACATGTAGAGCAGGGAGGTGGGAAAAGCTGGAAATTCCTCATGTGTGTGGAGGGGGCATGAGAGGAGGGGGAAGTCAGACCAAAAAAGCAATTTGCAAATCAAGCAGGGGGGAAATATGGAAAGCCTGGGTTTAAGCTCAGCAATTCACAAGCAATTTCAGCCACTCTCCAGGCATGACTTAAGCAAATTCTTTGGAAGGGTTTCACCTGCAGTTGCTACTGTGCTGGTAATGAGTAAAGCAGCTTCTCTTGTTGTGGCTGGCGCTGCCTGGCAGCACTGCAGGAGTGAGAGCCAGGAAGGGCAGAGGAGAGAGAGGAGGGATGTTGGAAAGGCATTTTTGGGAGCCTAAGGTGGTTTAGAGCTTGTTGTAGCAGCGTTTGCTGCGGTGGGAGCTGCGGTGGGCTCTCAGCCAACACCAGCCCCCTGAGGGATGGGCTTGGCCCTTCTGGCAGGGAATGATGCAGCACGGTGCAGGAATACATCACCCAGCTGGGTGAGCTTGGGTGGGCAGCTCCGGGCCTGGAAGGAGCAAATCTGCCACTGCAGGGTTAATTCACGCCCAGGAAAGCCCCAGGGCTGCTGTTGTGGCACCCTGGTCAGCCTTGCTGCTGCCCATCCTGCCACCACGGAGTGTCCTCCGGAGCACCCCCTTGCCACAGGCAGCTTCGCTATTTAGAGCTGCAGTGAGAAACCAAAAGAATTCCTCCTTCCGCGCTATAAAAACCTGCATTCCTTCCTTTGGGCAAAGCGGGCTGGATTGCTCCTCGTCTGAATTCTCTGACTTAGCCGTGCAATTTGCCAAGAAGTCTGCCTCCCTGGAAAAGAGCAGTTACCACTAATTGTTTTGCCTGAGAATCACTCTTACGAGTTGTCAACCCAAGCTGCCTTCTGGCAGCTGCCCAGGTTGCCATAGCTGTAGACAAAATGAAAATTTTATTCAGCGAGGCATCTGTATCAAAGCYGGGGATTGATGGAAATATTAGTCAGCAAAACTTGTGATGCTCTGCCCAGGAGTAGCTGTGCCTCAGTGCTTTACACCACTGTGAGAACGGTGCCTGCACAGAGGATGAGACTGTGAGAGCTGGCCATGGCTTCATCATTCCATAAAAGGAAGAATTCCATTTTTCAGATTCCTTTTCTCTCAGGATGAAGCCTGCCCTGGGTTAGAATCAGTTTTCTCATCTACTTGCCTACCTGAGCAGAAACACAAGGGAAGAGAGATCAATGCTTCATAACTTTGCACATTAGCCTTCAGGAGCTTGTTTCTTTGGAGATTTTATCAAAGCCCCTAAAAGGAAACCCTTACTGTTATGAGGGAAAATTAGAAAAAGAAAGCTTGAAAACCTGGGAAGTGTCTTCTCTGGGTGTGACAGTCTGCTCCAGCACTTTAAAAAYTGTCAACTAATTGCTAAGAATTTTTAGAGAGGTTTGCCATGGTAGGGTAGGATATTTACTAATGTGACTGTTTTTCCTTTAAGAAAAGAAAATTACTTGAAAAAGCACCGAAAATGATGGAAATGTTATCAACATTAAAAAGTCATTCTGGAAGGAGAAGATGAAGTCGAACTTAGATTAAAAAAGTCATTTTTTAAYCACAGAGGAAGATCAGCTGATGCTCCTCTTTTTCACCGTGGTGATTCTTTTTCTAATGCCTGACATGCAAAGCATTTTGCCAAGGAAAAACAAAAGGTGATTTAATATAGTTTGACTCTTGATACAGCTAYACATTATCAGAAGAGAGAAGGATGGGCTGACCTCACCTCCAACTCCTCTCCAGGATTCTCTTCCACCATACCCATGGCCACATTTCTGAGGTTTTTGCAAGGCAGACTGGATGGTTTTAGTCATCTTCTTAACACTTAGGACTAAAGGATTAGAGGCCCCTGCGATAAAGTCRCACATATATGTTAATTTGTGGGGGTGTTGGGAAAGAGGAGTGAGAGCTCCTGGTGAAGTAACCCTGTATCTAGGCCTGTGTGTTGAGAAAAAAAAAAGAACATGAGGAGTGAGGGGAGGAGTGTAGTTTGTACATTTGCTTTAATTAAAAAAAAATCAGTTTTGATACGTATTGTCTTTGGTACTTATTGTTATTTTGGTGGTGCCTCGATTCCTACATCTTAGTTGTGCTGCTTCCCAAATGTGCAATAATAATCCATCCACCTCGTSCCTCACAAATTTATTTTGCCACAGCTTCAGTCCTGAGCTGGCCTTTGTCATCTGCTGTAGATTATTGTTTGGATAACGAGGTGTACCTCAGAATTTGTGACTAGAGGGGAAATTGTACAGTGAATGAGACACTCTGTGTAGTTGGATGCTTGCAGGAATAGGTAAACTTCCTAATAGTTCCAAGGGCCCAAGACAGCTCTTTGCAGGCTATGAACATAAAGTGATATAAATATTTTTGATCCTATCAAGTTATTTAAAAAAACAAAATTGAAAAATGAATGGNTTTTGTGTGTGTGTGTATCACCCTTGCTAATCTGATAAACATTTCTATCTCTCTCTGGAATTTTACTGGCTATTTTTTTTTCACAACAGAAACTGTGTGGAAGTGCAGTCACAGATAATTTGCATTTGGGTTTTTCAGTGTGCATTCTTCAGAATCCCAGGGTGATAGTGGGATGCAAAGCCTTGTTAGACTATTGGCTTTATTATCCAGCTCATGATTCACGGGAAAATGTTGTAATGACCTCTTACACCAGCAACTAATTCTTTTAAAAGATGAAAGTTATTTCTTCTCCTGGCACAGATATCAGAATCTGCCTTCAAAGAATGATATGGCATTAAAAGTACAAGCTGCCCAACACTTCTAAAGGAGAAAAACAGCAAGAGCAATTTTTTTTTTTCCAAGTGTATACACAAGCCAGCTGTTTTATTTTTTTTTATCCTGTGCTTCAGAGGCAGATCTGTTTCCTCCTGCTACTCAGACACAGCACATGTTAGCAATAAGTGAATCATATTTAAGATGGAGAAGAGAAGAAAAACAACTCTGAACAGAAGATTGACCCAACTCCCAAACCAAAATTAACCTACAAAACTTGGATTCGTTCAGAGAACCTTTTACAACCGTGCTGGCTGTTCTTAACACTACAAGGCACAGGTTCCTATTCCATTCTGGAGTGTGCACCCTAAAAGTGCACCTACAGACAAAGAAATCCTTTTTTTTTCTTCTGCCATGGGCATTCATGTAGTTTATCTCTTTTATGAACTATACTGTGATTTCTTGTCCTGAGTGCTTTTGATAAATACCTGCTTCAGGACAACACTTCCCTTATGTTTTGACCTTTTTCAAGTTTGTTGTCATAATTAATTGGGGTTCTCCTAAAGCTTATTGGGTGATGCTATTCCTTAGCTGAAAGGAGTTTCCTGTTTCCCTGATGGTTCTACCTCATCAGGATAGGCAGCAAGAATTTCATCTAAGCAGGCCGAGGGAATCACTCTGTCCTACAGATTTTGTGATTATAGAGCTGGTGGTCTGAGAGGTTTTACAGCCATGGTTTGTTCTGGATTAACTCACTCACAGTTCAGGGGTTTTATGTCTGTTTAAGCTCTGAAAGAGCTTAAACAGTGTTTTGTGCTTTCTTGTTTCTGTGGGAAACGTAGTGTGATATGTCATATTTGTCCTTTCACGGTGATATGTCACTGGTCATTCTCTGGGGCTTCCTCCTTCTTGGTGTATTTCGATTCATGACTGTGAATTTGTAGGAAATATTCTTATCAAGTGCTAAGTGAATGATCTTTGATCCGATTTTCTGTTTCCTTTCGCTTACATCAGTCCTCAAGTGTTCCAGACCTTTTTTGCATTTGACAATGAATTTTATGCATTTTGTGCACGTGAGAGCAGATCCAAAAGGCTGAGAAAATTTTGGCTTAAAACGGCTCCTTTTCTGGTGAAACTGATATCTTAATAAAATAGAAGTTGCTTATCAACTGCAACTTTAGTAAACATGTGCTGCATTTTCTCCCTTTTCCCTTTTTATCCCTGTTTCTAATTATCTCCTCCTAGACTTTTTCATAGCTCTTGAATATTACTGTCCTTTTTATGGACAGGTATTATTGGCCCYTGTTTTTATTCAGCTGCCTTAGTCTGACATCTTTTAAAGCACAAAATCCCCACCTCTCAAGCCCTTTCTACAGGATCTGGGATTTCAAACRTAAAACCTGTCAGCATTTTCAGAGGAAGGGAGCCAAGCCTTCTGATGGGAATGTGTTGCCTGGCAATCTTTGGCAATGTGCTTCTCCTCTGTTACGTGGAATGGCTCCTCATCTTGCTAGCTACTCATCCTGCATTCAAAATTACTTCCTTGAAAATGGAGGCTGAATATTAATCTTGCCTTAGAATATGAGAGGGTTAATTTTTGTCTTAAATTTTCCCCTCTACTGCATGATAAACTTCTTTTTAACACTTTTCCCCAGTGTACGGCTACTGAACCATTTGTTTTTTCCTAGTAATTTGCTTCATAGGTTTTGACTYGACTTCCAGAAATTCTTGTGTTGTTCCCTTATTTAAAGGTCTCCCATGTGATTTGTTTCTTTGCTGATCTTGGTAGCTGTATCTTTATTTTATTTGTCTTAATCCTCTTCAGATTTTGGTGGTGATTACATTTGGTCCTGTATTGAGTTTACAGAAGGCTGGGGCAACACCACTGATCCCCCTTCCTCAGGCTGTACCTGTTAGAGTTTTCAGTCCAGCTGAATTCYCTGACTTTTTACATTTGCCTTTTTGAAATCAGAAGCTTGATTCCATGATCTTTTATGTTATAAACTTGTGGTTGCCCTACTCAGGACCATTTCTATAATCAGGTTTTTTCTGAGGTCCGTGCTATGCTTCCTTTCAAAAATGTTCATAAACCTGCAATATCTTAACCTAAAGCATCRTTTCCTTAGTTAATGCCTAAAGATAACTTTCCATTATGCTCAAATGCTTCTGGGAATTTTATTACTCTCCATTCTGCATAGAGGAAGCTAATGACTTTTAATGATAGAATTTTATCTATTGGCTCTGAAGTTATGAGGGAAGTTTGTTCCAGACCCTTACATGTATTATCTTARATATCTAACACATCTCTGGTGTAGCATAAGGGATCCACACTTTTCTGGTTCCTTAAATGCCTCAATGTGGCAAAATAACTTTGCTAAAACCATTCTGTGTCTGAAGACTTAATACACTTAATAAGCTTGATATGCTTCTCATAAGAGGAGAAGTAAGGAAAAGTGTTGATCATTCTTCATAAATCATTTTATTTTCTCTGCCTGTAATAATTGTCAAACCTCTTCTTTAATATACCTCCATTATTTTTTAAGCAAGATGTTGAAAACTACATATTTCAGAACAGGTTTTGTCAGTTCAGAATAAAGTGGAAGAATTACTGTATGAGACTATTTCTGCTCCTAYACCTCAGGGTTGGTTTGTTTTGTTTGGAGAGTTGTTTTGTTTTATTAGGTAATCTGCTCTAATCCCAGGTCATCTCCACCAAAGTTGTTTCCTGACCAGTCTCCCATCCTGTTTTGTGSACTGGCTTCTCCTTGCCCAAACACAACGTCCTGTGCTTGTCATTTTGAAGGAATTTTCAAGTTTTGCACTGTATTTTGAAGCCTTTCCCCTCTGCCCCCTGACTACTTCTTAGTGCCACCTGTATCCTCTTGCATTTGAAATCCTGGCTGGGGTGGTCAGGTTCCAAACCAAGGACACTGTCCCACCTTATTCAGGTTTCTATAGATAACTATTACCTGTACCACATCCAAACCAGCTCCCTGCACAACAAATCACTGATGATTCTTTTAAGTGATTGGGTTGGGGTTTTTGTTTTTTAAATACACCATTTTGGACCTGCCACTCAGTTCTCATTCCCAATAAAAAAGTGACTCAGGACACCGCTGTGTCTTCCCAATATCCAGACACAGAGCTCCCTTCTCTGAGGGGGGAATTATCTGGGGCTGATGTGGTTTGTTCTGTACCCATCCAAGGAGCAGCTGCAGAGAGGTCTCTCGTGGACACAAGAGCTGGGGGGTGGTTCTGACGTGGGCATCACTCCTCTGCTGAACACAGACTAATTTATGGCCTCTCTGCTCTGGTGGAGTACTGAAATTGCATGCTTTTAAAGTTAATGGCAAAGCAAAGCAGTTTTACCCTTTAGTGYGTTCAGTTCTGATGCAAGTGGAGAAAATACTGCAAAGACCACACGTTTATTCTATTTTTGAAAAAAAAAAAWGAGTATTCCATGGACTTCCTCCCCTTTGAAATTAGTGCACCAGTGTCATTAGGACACCAAAGCAGTGTAGGGTGAGGCTGAGCTCTGAAGCAGGGAACCCCCAAAATAAAGAGAGGCTGAGCCAAGAGCCATGCAGATCCAACCAGTATGGTTAATCACACCTTCTCCATTCATTTCATCTAAAATGGCTGCTTATATACCTTTCTAGATGGTTTACAAATTCAGCAGCTTTTCCATTGGCACACAGCACAAAAAGGAATGTAAACGCACACTGTTTGATTTTGCTTTTAAGGTGGCTAAACACACCCACTAATAATTGCTCTCAGTGACCTCTAGAAAACCCACTATCTAACAATAACACCTTAACATCTAATTTTCTGCTGCGCCACAGCTTCAAGGCCTCAGGGCCTTCAAGGCCAAGCCTTAGCCAGGTAGGCCTCAGCTGGGTAGTTCAATATCTCATTCTAAATACAGATCATGCCTTCTTTTTCTCAGAAAATCTGCTACAGAGCTCTTGTTTTCCTAAGGATCACTAGCAAATTCATGAAAGGGGAAACCCCAGCATCTTAAATGTTGCAGCAGTGATGGCTTTGCCTTTGGCAGGGATCAAAGGCCTGTGAGCAYGCAGTGAATGACAAACACATCTCTGTGCCCTGCAGATCTGGCACTTCCAGCACTTCAGAGCAGCACTTGTCACACACAGGAGTGGCAATGAGAGAATTAAACCCATGTGGTTAGAGGCAAAGCACCAATGGTGTAATAAAATGATGGGGAGCATCTGATGAGCTGAAGATAGGGCTGGGCTAGGGAAAGAAAGTTACAACTTCTGCACTGGATGTCAGGCTTGCTGCCATCTCTGGCTTCCCCACCTCTGCTTTTTTCCCCCTCTCACGAGTGCTCAGCACTGAGTTTTCTCTCTGGCTGTGGAGCATTCCCAGGATTGAGGAGTGGGGGATACACCTGGATGCTCTGCTTTGGTGAAGGTTGTGTCTCCTGCCCTTGTGACCTCATCACATCCAGTGCTTCTGGACATAACAGGACCCTGACCCAGCAGGACTTTATCCCTGTGTCCCAGGAACAAAAAAATCATCACTTAAACCTCTGAATAAATAATAATATTAAAGTGTTCTCATGCCAAGCTGCCCATTTGCATGGGTTACCAACTTATTTATAAAAAACATTTTTCTGGGTGTTATTTTTCTCAAGGCTGGTATTTTGTCTGAATTTGAATAATTTCTGTAAACTTGCTTTTTGTTCTACTGGAGCAAACCAAAGTGGATATTATTTAAAAATTGCTACAAAGTCAGAAAACTCTTAATTAGTGGCTGGTGTCTAACAAATATAGAATTCCCAAGGGGATGATCCTTTTTCCTGCCCACACTGGTTGTGAAAGAAAARGAAAACTTACTGAGTGACAAATAGAGTTTGAAATAATTAAAAGAGGATGAACAAAGCACAGATTCTAGGAAGTATGGGCAGAGGCTGATTTTTGCATTACTCATTCTTTTTATTTTTAACTCAAATTAGGGGGATGACTTTTGCTGTACCAAATCTAGTGTCGTGGCCCGGGCTCCCTTGTTGCTGCCATGTGGCTAAACATAAAAGTACTAATGAGGTTTCTCAATAAAAACACTTGGTATTCCAATGTTCCAGCTACAAAGTGTGAACAACAGTGATGGATG
>QVAJ01000162.1:0-15176 GCA_003546035.1 Mixornis gularis | reverse complement strand
ATTGCAAAAGTTCTTTCCGTAGAATGGAGCAGAAATGAAATTGGAATAAAAACGAAATTTTTACTCCAGGTATTAATTACAGAGCTGGAATGCTGCTGCAAATTGGATTTCCTTTAAAATGTAAAGCGTGTTTATAACTGGACAGATTACACGGGCATAGATACCAGATTTAAGGAAGAAATATTCAGCGAGAGGCTTTTCTGCTTGTTAATAATCAGACTTTATCACCTTTCCTTATGGTAACTCTTAACTCATGAAGGGTCTGKGAATTAGTTTGACAGGGAGGGACCATTGAAATTTTGGTTAACTTCTCCTGCCACCTCCTGGACAAGGTTCTAAACAGCTTTTCCTCACCTACAGCTCTAAAACCTGAGGCAGCACAGCCCTCACAAAAACAGCCACTCACTTGTGAAATTATCTTGGCCTCCATGCTAGAACCCTTTTCTGCATAAAGTAATAAGGGGCATGTCATAAATTACAATTCTTCCCCAGGAAATTTCTCTSAACCCCCCTGAGCTGAATACCACAAAAAGTTAAATGAAATGTTTTAACTCCTGTGAAAACAAAATCCCTCCAGTCCTAGCTAGCAAATTTTCTAGCTGAGATGGTGATACCAGGGTAAGGGAAGARCCACACAGACCTTGAATAACCTTTGTAATAAATGTCTTAATTATGGGGATGCTCAGATTCTGAAACACCTGAATGGCTGTTTGCCTTCTGCTGGTGTTATCTGGAACTGGCATCCCCAGAGATGCTCTGTATTCTGAAGTCACAACAGTAAATAAACAAGGACTGTGCCCTGTGCCTTCTGAATACATTGATCTTGCTGGTTTGAATCTACTGTACTGAATTTATCTACCTCAAYTGCTGCTCAAAAATTCTTTTAAAATTTAAAATTCCTTGGCATGATGGTTTACTTTGTTTAAACTCCTTGATGTGTGTCTCCAATGCTGTTATACTCCAGAAAAACAATTTATTGSTTCATACCTGCAAAGAGATTTCCTTATTTATCAACGGGTTGCTATGTAACTTAAAAATTGTACTTTCTAGTGCTTAACTTCCACTAACTAGTGAAATGTAAACAGTGGCTTCCTTATCTTCTAGAATATTCTAGTGGTTTGGATATTCTTAATTTKCATGGATAGGATGTTGCTTTTTGTGACAGACTTGGCTGACAACTTTGAGAGTGAAACTTCAACTGAACMAATATAATTGTATTTTATCTCCTGCCTAGCTCAGACCACACCACCTTGTAACTCCTCCATCAAACCTGTAATCCATATTTGAACTGCACTCTATCTCAGAAAAAAACAGCCAGACACGAGTGTGTAGCTCTCCTTTGTCCTGTGTCCCAGTGATTRATGAGCTTTGCCTCAAGATTACTGATAGAGAAGTTAATTATTTTGAAGTTAATTCTGATAGAAAAGTTAATTCTTTTGGCCTAACCTTTAGGCCAATGTAGCTACTGCTGATGTGGAAACAGAATTACACAGAAATGGTAGATTTGCCTCTTAAAATCGCTGCTCTCACAGCAACTCAGTACCGTGTCAACTCARATTGAACTTGGTAAATAGTTGGATGGCAAAGAAAAGCTAGAGGTTTTCTTTATGTGATATTGCCAATGTGAAAAGTTACAACTCTCCCTCTCAAAGTTTTTTAAAGAGCTGGAACAAAGCCCTTTTCTGATTTTTAGCTAATCTAGAATTTTAGTTTCTCTTTCAGTAAGCAGAGGAGGAAAGTAACTTGTTTTCCCTCCATTCCCCTTTAGGAATGTGACTTCACATTTTTTCCTGTTTCTGCAGCATGTAACAGTTTTACCTGTGGAACAACAGTCACCTGTATAATCAGTCAGCTGGGAGGGATTTTGCAGCTTCAGAAATACTATTTTAGGTAACACTCCACTTATTCCTCAATGGGTCAGTTAACAAGCTTTGGTGTCAAGGACTCTCTTAAAACAGAGTTTGGCCTGTAGTTCAATAGCTCACATCATGAAAACACACTTGGTGAAACACACGTGAGGAGGTGTGCTGAGCAGAAAGTACCCTCTTTATATAAAGCATTTCTAAAAGAAAAACGATTTGGAGATACMAAAAGGAAGTATCAAGGGCACAGAGATGGGCAGTGTGGCAGAAAAAAGGCATAGGAAAATAATACTGGCTGACACAAAGTCAGAAAGGAGTCTGAGAGAGCTTAAAACCCAGCTTAGATCTTAATTTCTGGCCTGATGCTTCAGCACCAGAACCTYTTATATCGGTTATGAGAAACCCCAAGAACACTTTTGTGGCATTTTGTACCTTGCCACAACATCCTTTAATAAACTTTCCTCTTTCCTAATTCTCTCATTTGAGCGAACCAAGCCTTGGCACAGGCCAGAGGGAAGCTCCTCCTCTGGCTTTCAGCAGGCAARAACACTGCTGAGAGACCTTCCAGTCTGTAATTAGAAATTTAAATCGTAGATTAAACCTGTAATTGTCTCTTTGGGAATACTCTGAGGTTAAGAGTTATTGCAATACCCATGTAAGGGTGCCAGCTTGAACCTGAGGGACTAAGAAATGCCTTCAATTCTTTGCAGTTCTTTTAAATTTTTTCCCCCCCTCTATAAGATATAATAATTGCCATTTCTGTAAGAAACCRGGATTAAATTGTGCAGCAGAGTTCTTTTAGGCTGATGTTCTGTTTATGCTGCGTCTTTTGTGGCAGCAATACAGAAATAAATAGAAAAAGGACTTGTACTGTCCTGTGTGCGTCAGTGGGGAGAAAACTCATGGAAATCTTTCCATAGTCCAGCAGCCGGTAGGTTGGCACATTTCCTGTGCCAGGACAATAAGATGCGTTGCTTACCAAGGGTATGGCTTGGTTTGGAGGAGTTTCCAAGAAGCTTGGGTATGGATTAGTGCTGCCAGTCAGTTAAAGGTGTTGGTTATTTTTTTGGTTTTTGCTAATGCAGCTAAACCAATGTAATGTGTCAGGGGGTATTTATTATACCGGTTTAGAAATGCCTTATTTCATTGTTCTTAATGCACTGGCTGCGTTCTCCTGCTTCTTTTCTGGAAGTTAGTCGGACCAGGCATTGCCAAATCTGATTTATCTGGGCACCACAAGGCAGTCAGGTCCCTGCTGCAGCTCCAGGAATGGGTTTGACCCAACCTAGGGATGTAAGACAAGGCTCCACTTTTTCTCCCCTCTCATCAAATCCGTGTCCCTGGCAAGCAGTTCCAAAGCAATGGCCATCTCTCTCTCTCTCTCTCTATATATATGTATATATCTCTATCTATCTCTATATCTATTTTTCTCCCCTCTCATCAAATCCGTGTCCCTGGCAAGCAGTTCCAAAGCAATGGCCATCTCTCTCTCTCTCTCTCTATATATATGTATATATCTCTATCTATCTCTATATCTATCTCTCTCTATCCCTATCTTCTCTATATCTATCTCTCTCTATCCCTATCTATCTATCTATCTATCTATCTATCTATCTATCTATCTATCTATCTATCTATCTATCTCTATATCTATCTATCTATCTCTATATCTATCTATCTCCTATATATATATATATATATATACACACACACACACACCTATGTAGGCTATATGCTATATATAAACATAAGAAAGACTAGGGCTTGATTTGCCATGGGTGATGGAACAGAAAGCCCCATTTTTGTTCATAATTTTCCTAAAATATCTCTTTTTCCTGGAAYATCTTTTTCCTAGTCTACTAGTTGCAAATTTAAAGTGCAATACACCTCCAGCTTCTTTTTCCCCCCCCCTCCTTTTCATTAAAGGCAAAAAGAGTTTCTCTTATCGTTCCTAACAATAGGATCTGTGATAGAAATCCTTAGGTTGTTGCACAGCCAGCCTCCAGCTTCATTTACTCTTTCATCCCCCCCCCCCCGAGCCTGACATTACAAATATCCTGCCTTTTCAGGGCAGCTGAAGGAAAAATAATCTGGGTGTATTATGGGTGGAGCCAAGAAATAAAACTTGGAGGAGCAGGAGAGGGAGGGCAGGACAGATAAACTCAGAGAAGGAGGAAAAGGGAGAGAATACAGCAAGAGCCACCTCGGTCCAGCTCCTGTATTTCTTCCTGATATCCAGCTAAAGCAGTGCAGAACTGCAGAGGCAGCAACGCTGTGCCCCCTAAGCAGTTACAGCTGAAACAGCAATTTTTTTTTTTTTGCCCAGAACCTGTTTTTCCTTTTTTTTGGCTCTRGGGTGATCCAGCTGCTGCTTTCTCTCCCATCGCTGAGTCCAGCACAGACTGTGGTGGCAGGGAAGTTTGCCCCTCTCTGTGTGTTTCCAGATGATGGCTCTGCCCCACTGCCTTTTGAGTTTTCACCTGCACTGCAGATGTGGCCACGTTCTTTGGCAGCAGCTGGACTTCATGTCAACACTTCTGGAATATCCTATAAAAGCACACACCTCTTCTTCTGGGGTGTTGCTTCTATAGTGACCAGCAGAAAGGGAGGTCAGGCTGCTTTTAGTTACAATTGTCTAATAATTTTAATTATTAGATTGTCCTTTCAATTATGAGCTTGGTTAGGGGATCCCCTTTGGAATGTGTTTTAGCACAGGAGATGTGACTGCCGACCAAAAGGACCTTGGAATTGTCCCTCCTGTTCAGTGAATTTCTAAGTCAGTACATGCAGGAGGCAGATCCTTCTTATCCATGTTTGTGCCCCACGGACTCAATGAGGGAGAGACAGATTTTATAATCAAAAGAGAGACTGTAGAGTGAGATGTTGCCATAATGTTACATAAATGTGTTCTGGATGCAGTTAGTCTCTTTTATCATTACCTGTCTTGACTGAGGGTGTRTTAGTGCACATTTCCTGTAAGCAGCTTCATTTTTATTGTTATGTTGACATTCCTTGCTTAGCATAAAAAAATGAAAACCAGAACGGCATTAAAAAAAGCTGAGAACCCTCATCAGTAGCTGTGGGGGAGTATCTTCAATCCYAACATGACAAAGATGCCATATTTATGAAATCATGTGTAAATGTCTGAAACTTTCTTCCAACCAATAGCTTTGAGAGCCACTCTACTGCATCAAGGGAGAAAAAGCCTGAATGTTCAGTGATTGGAGAGACAGACAGTATGTGGCTTCTTTATTAATATAATGAGCCATTCATAAAAAGGAAAGCATCAACAGCTTGCTGGTCTGCAGCAAAAGGAGTCATAACATAACCTTTGTGGTTTGCTGTTCTGGATTAGATGGGGAAATAATTCCTGCTAAAGTGCTAAAAGAAAATATCCTTGTCCTCAGAAGTTGATCTAAGATTGTTCCAGAAGTTTTCCAACTTGCAGTTGACCATGAAAGRAATAATTTACTTTGTTGGAAGTGCAATTACTAGCTAAGAAAAAAAAGCCGTAGATAATCTCATCTGTTGAAATAATTTTAGATGCAACCAAACAAATCAGGGTAAGAAATGAYTAATCTTGCCTTTCATTCTTCTGCACGTGGGATGCAAATAGCCAGATCACAGCTTAATTAATTAAAGATTAAAGATTAATTACTTAATCTGCTGGAGATGGTGAACTATTTTAATTGCCCTATTGTC
Source organism: Mixornis gularis (assembly GCA_003546035.1). Lineage (NCBI taxonomy): Eukaryota > Metazoa > Chordata > Aves > Passeriformes > Timaliidae > Mixornis > Mixornis gularis. The sequence goes on along the minus strand of QVAJ01000162.1, from coordinate 9,612 downwards.
CAAAGACAACACAGGGGAAGTGTCACTCTGTGCATTATCYGTAGATGTCTCCTACTTGTTGCTCTCAGAAACTGCAGGCTGAGCAGGTGGATCTTTGATCCGGCATAATTGGTATAATTGTTCTTTTACTCCCCTGTGCCTGTGAGCACGGCGTGTTTTACAGTGCTTAGATAACTGTTCCAGCATTTCTGATTCAAATACTCACACACAAGATTTTCCCGTTCTGTCTGCAGGAAGTCTTTGGCAAGGGACGCACAAAGTTGCGTTTTTGTGAATTTTAGTCGTAAAGTTAATAAAGAGCTTCGCCTTGCTTTAATTTTCCTTTCTTCAGTGAGAAAGAAAGAGGAAGAATTACAATTCAGGGAAGCTTAAGCTGTGGGATACCTTTTCCTTTCCTATTTGTAAACATTCTGGCCAAAATCCCCCAACCCAAACCTGTTTGGATGGATGTGACACTTCAAGCTTGTCTCAGAATTATAATCCTCATGCCAAGTGAGCTGGATCCAYGGATTTTCCCACTTAAAGAAAATCCATTTTCAGATGAGATAAATTTTCTCACTCTTCTTTTCAGGGAGTGTCTGTGAGACTATTAAATAAGGTGCCCAATAGCTACTTGTCACCGGGGAGAAAAGACGAATAAGAAATATGTTTGTCTTTAAAATAATTCAGTCCTTAGAAGAGCAGAATATAGAGATTCTACCTTTTAATGAGCAACCCCTTATACCCATGTTGATTTTGCTGGTGTTAGTAAAGCTCTGTTTGGCATTAAAAAAATYCATTTTTATATATCTCTTTCCAGTGAATCTGTTTTAGAGCTGATTATTTCATTTGAAAAGGGAGAGGAAAGGAAAAAAGAGTTATTGGTGGCTTATGGACCAGACCTGCTGTTCAGACACAGCATCAAATTCACAAAATCTAATTTGAACAGATGTTGTCTGGCTAGGGGTGTGAAGAAATGCTGTCAATTACTCCTTTTTCCATGATTCTCTCAGCCCCATTACTGGGGCATGTGGTCTAAGTCACTCTGTTGTCTGTAACCTTACAGATGAACGTGTAATGAAATTCCTAGGCTGTGATTCCCAGCTGAAGAAGGTTCAGACATCAGGTAGGAGTGTCCTTGGAGGCCACATATTGCAAGCAGTGTGTCAGGAATAATGATCCCAATCCAGGCTCCTTTGCTGCCACACACAGTCTGTTATTGACTCCAACTCACACTGAATTAAAGGCTGTCAGTGTGGTGGAGATCAACAACAACAACCAAATTCTAGTCTGACATTTTAAAAAAGGCCTTTCCTTTCTGGTAGTTCTGTGCAAATGAAAGGAAGGCAGCAGAGTGTTTTTACTGCACTCACCTTGGTCTGTGACTTGTGTCTATGAGAATATAATTCAGGCATTTGCTTTGCATGTTTTGGCTGTCTGAGTTCAATCCCAGTTTTGGTTCTGCCACTGGACCTGTGCTGTTGGCCCAGACCCCCCAGCGAGTTTGAGAGCAGTTCTGCTGAGCATGGCTGCACTTAAATTTTAGGCAGCTGAAATTCCAGGCGTGGAATATGAAACAACTTCATGCAGGTGGCTCAAAGTGCCTGCAGAATGCACAAGGGGGAGGTCCATGCCCTGAAGGAAAACTRGGGGACAGCTGCAGCCAGCAGGAGCAGGCCAGGCAGAAAAGCCCCACTGTACATTCTGTGACTGCAGGAAACGTGGCCCAGTTGTAGTCTCTGCTCATGGATTTATTTTCASTGGAGTCTCAGGCTGTGTCACCTCAACAGCATCTCAGGCAGGGGGTCTGTGGATGCCAGTGCTGGGGAATCTCGGGGTTTGTTCCTAAAGCCAAGGAGGTCAGCATCTCCTGCTGTGGGGTGCATCACAACTCACCTCCGGGCTGTGAGCAGAGTCTCTGCTCAAGGGAATGTCYTCCCCACTTGGCCACCACATGATTCTCCTGGCTACCCACTCAGGGAATATTTCAGCTCCCCAAAGCACCAGCACTTCAGGAGAGAGGAGTGCTYGTGGCTAAGCCCTTCTCTGGGTCTGGGGATCACACACGGCTCAGGATGGCAAGAGGTGTGGCCCCCACCCCTTCCAAAGGCTCGCTTTTGCCAGGAAAACCCTGTGGGTGCTGTGCAGTTGTGTTTTAGGGTCTCTCAGTGAATTGCAGCCCTAGAGGAGTGGGTTTGTAGAGYAAAACTGTTGGTGCAGAGGAGCCAGCAGTCACACAGGTGGAGGTGCACGCCTTGTCCTCGTGCTTTGGGACAGAGTCACCTGCAGGCCACTGTGTTGTGTGCATGCTGTGACACTCCTGGTCTGGGTGGARACACACAGCCAGCAGCAAAGAGTGCTCACAGCATTCCCTAGGCAGGAGGTAAAATAGCTGCACCTCTCCACAGAGCATGGGAATGCTTGTGGGATCCTGCTCCTTGAGCATTGGAATTGCTTGGCAGATGTGTCACCTCCAGGGCTTCTCTAGGATTGTGTCCTTACTTTAGTCACACTTTGGTTCACTTGTCCACAAAGGGTACACACAGTGGTATTCTCTTCTTCTTATCTCCAGCATCCCAGGGGCAATCTAGGAAGGATAGTATATAGAAAAAATAATATTTTTTATTTTTTCACTGTTCTCCCACTTAGAAAAATACCAGGGTTARAGTTGTTAGACTTTTCTAAATGTCCAGTAGAGGAGATGAGGCTCCTTCCAGCAGGAAAATATGAACTGCTGCAGTAACCAAACAGTTCTCAACTGTGCAGTTTCTGCTGTGGCAGATTGCCAGTAAGTGATGACATGGGGTTGGCATGGAACTCCTGACTCTGGCCTTTTCCCAGACCTGAAAGCATGCTGGGAATCCTGGGGTTTTTTTTGCTGCAAACTCAAACAATTAGAAAGGCATACCCCGCTCCATTTCAGCAGCTCAAAAAAAGGATGATTGCCAACATTTCTTTCATCACCAATTCCTTCTTCTGCAATTYGAACCAAAGGTTTAAATCTAATTCCAATACAGCTAAAGCAGATAAAAAAGATCTTGAACCAAAAATTCAGGAAAGCAGGAAACCAGGAACTCGGTTTTCTTGTTACTGCAGAGGACAGTGAGAGCAAATGCTCTGKGCTGTACTGATGACGAGGTATCCCCTCATGCCCATCCATTTTGTAGCCCATCTCCCTTGCACCCACCTATGTGAGAGGGATTTAAACTCCATGACTTTACCCACCCAAACCCTTCCTCTCTGCTGTCCAAGGCTTTCTCCACCCTGACACRCCCAAAATCTCCAGCACTGTGCTGATCAGGATGTGTCACTGCTGCTTCCCACCCCTCTGAAATCGTGTATGCACCAGTCTGTCCACCACACGTTAACAAAACCTGGCTGAGGTAGAGCTGTAGGGTGCTTCTAATGCACTGAATGAAAATAAATACAGGGGCTGATTAAAAAAAAAATGGAATAATTTAATATTTTTTTTCAAAATTTGTGGTGTTGTTTGCCTCATGTAGACCCACTCTTGGTTTACAATTTAAGCAATTTCCTCATTTAAGCATTTTAATTTGGCCTTCCTTARATCCCCCTCAGCTGCCCTGAGTCAGAATCCAGGAGGTAATTGCATCACTCATATGAGAAAGACGTAACTGCAGATACTTCACCCCGTGGACACACGTGCTTGCTTGTCCTCCCCTTGTGTCCATCTTGGCTCCAATTGTTAAAAATACCTGTCACCAGGTGTTTTGATGGGGTGGGTCCTCAGAAGCTGGTGTGTGAACTCTTCCGTGAATCACTGCTCGTGAACTTCTGCTAAACTCAGCTGCTCTGCACTCTGAGCAAATAAATCCTTTTATTTGGCAGACTTTAAAAAACAGACACAGGGAAACAGAGGCCATCAGACTGTTCCCAAACAGGAACATCCACAAGAGTAACAAAAAAATATTGCTGCTGCCTTGCACAATTATTAGAATTGCTCCCCAGCAAAGGTCAAAAGCATTAACCACTTTGGCAACATTTATAAATAGACCCTTTATGGAGTTTTTACCTGAAGTGGGATGGATAAACGCTTTGACTCGGGAACACCAATTAGAACCAGTAGGATCTTTTAATTTAACAGCTGCGTTAGGCAAGGTTGAATGAGCGTTGGCACAAACAGAGAACACCAGACAATTTCATTACTTAGAGAGGCTGAAATAAAATGCAATTTCGAAATAAAATGCAATTTCGAAATAAAATGCAATTTCAGCTGAGTCACAGGCAGCCACACAACGAGGGGTCCTGGTGTGGCCACGTAAGAGAAAGAAAGCAGAGAAAGTTTTTCTAGCCCCAACAGAGCCCCTGTGACAAGCATTGCACCTCTTGCCACTGATCCCTGCATCCACAGGGATAAAGTGACCCAAAAAGCGACTGGAAGCTTAGACCTGCTGCACAAACAACAACCAGAGGGGTTCAGGCTGCATTTTCCCAGGAATTCAGGGTGCAGGTATTTCCAGCACACCTTCTGCAGTRTTTGCCATCACATTCTGGTTAAGGATGTTCACCAAGTTCTCAGAAGCCAGGAAATGTTAACATTAAGTGTGATTTGGGCATTTTAATTTGTTCCACTTTGTCCCTGCCTAGCACTCGTGAATGATAAATGTTTGTTCAGTCTAGGTTGGTCTAGGTTTGAGCTGACTGCTTCCAGTGGGAAAAGGCTAACAGGTAAAAGATTATTACTAGGATTAATTACTTTGGAATCCRTTTTGTGCAAGTATTTTTGACCGTCCAGGCTGATTTGTTGCACTGAGAGCAAGGAGCCAGCTCTTTCAGGAAACAGAATGCTGGTATCTTGTTATTGAGGGTAGGCAGAAGGGAAGTGGCTCTGTTCTGTGCTAGGAAGAACATTCCTTGTCTTTCTGGGATGGCAGGTGRAAGGCAAAAACCAGCTCTGTCTCTATAGAAGCATCTTAACTTTACTTCAAAAAGTAATATAGCCTTATGGTTCTTGTTCTCAGTCTCCTCCTTAAGGTTTTTTGGTGATGAAGATGCACAGTCATTCTTACTTCTGCATTTCCYCACTGCAATTAAATGCTAGATGGTAGGAGGAAGCTACTAAGAGACTCATGTTTGGAGACACTGAATATTTTTTGTTAGTGTGAAGAATAGGAAATATGCTCTAAATGCAAAGGTAAATTTGCAAAAATGTGAAAAATTTGAGATAAATTTCAATTCTTTTTCCTCTCTCAGTTCTTTTGATTCCAGTAACACAGGTCAGGTCAGTAAGAATGAAAAGAAATTAAGAGATGATAGTTGAATGCAGGCATTAACYTGATGCCAGCAGTCCATTTGGCTTATTTTGGTTAAACATCCCTCTTGTAGACAAGCAATTGCTAAGTGGCCTTCAGAGCTGGTGATGAGTTTGTTAAAAAGGAACCTGAAACTTCAAAATCTGCTTTCACTCAGGATGGCTTTACTGTATTTTTTCTTTGTATCATATTTGAATTCATCAATCACTTAGATGGGGGTGGTGTTTTTGCTGTTCAGAGTGTTTCCTTGTTTTTCATCAGACATTTTTCTCTGCTTTCATTTACTTTCTTTCACCTCCTTCTTTCTTTGAACTCCTTCCTATCCAGAGGGATTAATAATTATTTTTTTTTTTTAGTATGAGTAAAACTACCCCRGAATTATGTTATGTTGCTTTTCTTACATTAGTATAAAAGAGTAAGTTTCCCTTCTCTTGCCCTTCCTCTCACCTCTGAAAGCTCCTGATCCACCCAAGTGGTGCCACACTCTTGTTGCCAAACCATCTTCATCCATCTGTTCCGACACAACTGCAGAATTAAAACAGGCAGGACGTRACTGATTGTCTCAATTTATTTTTCAGACTACAGCCAGTGTCTGTGAGCATGAAAACCATTTTAAGAAGGATAACCAGTTCTAAGAGTTTCACTTTTTAGCCTAAGCTTTTGAAGCAGCTGATTTTGGCTGCCAGACTTGAGAAAACTGGGAGTACTGTGATCTTCTAGAAAATGTGAAGCATCTCTGTGCTGCAAAGGGGGCTTGGTTACTTGTTTCTTAGGACAGGCGTTTCAGGAATTGAACTGGAATTTGGRTCATCTGTCCATTTTGGAAACACAGGCCCCACCACAGCATCCTGCAGTCGCCTGTGTTCAGATTTCAGAAGTGACTCACTGAGAGTTGTTTGGTTACTTACACAGCTGAGACAGGCGACAAAACATTCAACTCAAATTGATGGGCCCAGATTTGTCTCCTAAACAACTGGGAGAGAGAATGAATTAGGGAGTGATATAATCTTCTAAATTGCATCTATTATGATGTGATAATGCAACGTGCCAGAAGGAGCGTGGAACTCCCATAAAGGCTCTYAATTTAAATTTGCTTTGAGTTGGCAAAACACACACAAAACCAACATACTYGATTTAACTCATTTAAGCAATGTCAGCATTTAATTAGATTATGAGGATAAAGTGATGGGATGTTGCAGTTCAGATTTACATGAAGTTTTACTAATCTAGGAGCAAGATCTTCTAGCCCATAAAATAAGGTTCTAAATTTAAAACATAACCCCGTGCATTATTAGCATAATTAAAATGCCAAACTTTAAAATGCAATTATCAAGTAATAGGAATGCCRTGCATCTGTAATGCTGGAATTTCCTTAAAGCACATTAAGGACATGCAACACTCAGCAGATTCCTAACTACTACTCAATTACCCTTGCCACTTATTGCTGCAAAAGATGCAGAGTATGGAAAAGATACACATTTGCCCAACCAAAAGAAGGATTAAGAGGTTTTTCTTTTGTAGTTCTAGTATGGATAGACTTTAAATACCTACTGTATAACCTTGCTTAGTGAGCAACTAATGAAATCATCTGTGAATCTAAATTTTGGAACTGTCCTTTGAATGCTTTAGCTAGCATCAAGCACCCCCTGTTGCATGGGTCTCTTGTGCAAAGCTCAGCAGGGTAAGAGTTTCAGGGTGCTCCTTAAAAGCTGCTTTGATTTTGTGCTCACCAACCTGTTGCCTTCCAAAAGAGAGACTTACCTTTAACAGAGCATTCCATTTGACARCATCTCCTTCACAATCAGTTTTGCAGTTCTTAAGAAGACAATTCAGGTTTTCATAATATTCTGATCCCTTTCCTGTAATTATTGTAGGTTTTGAGGTAATTTAGAGGCTGATGTCTTTCCTCTTAAAGCTTTTTAAGAACAGTTCTATGTTTGAATCTTGTGATTYATTATTTTCCTCTCTGACTGCTCYGAAAACAACAGGAAATTTGACAGCCTTTAAGATCAGAAACAGCCACCTAAGATAAGCACGGATGAAGAGGTCTCTCTGGTCTGAGATGTTTTTCCCCTGTCAAATACTTCTCTCCCACAGCCTGGCTGTGCCACACTGCTCCAAAGGAGGTGGGAAAGAAGAGAAATTTCCCGAGAAATCACATCTGCAGTTCTTGGGAAGTGTCTGCCCCCTCTGGTGTCCGGAGCTGTGAAGATCTTGCCTGTGCGTTGTTACCTGGCCAGGAGAGCTGCCCTGCCTGGGTCCCATCCCTTGCACAGGGAATGAACATCCTGGTGGAATTCTGGGCCCCCAGGTGGTGGTAGCTGAGTCTTTTCTCSAGAGAAGTCTTGTGGCAGTCACTGGAGATGAGGTTTCAGACTCTTTTATTCTGGGTTTGAGTGGTTTCTTCACCTCTGTGCTGATTATAAGATTATAAAGTCCTTATGCCACAAAGATTAAAGATAAATAAGAAATAAGGGAAAAATAAAAAAAAAAGAAAGAAAACCTTTGCAAGGGAACAGCACACCGGAAACAACAATAGAGGAATTTTTTTGAGGGGGAAATTGTTTTTTTTGAAGAAAAAGATAACGGCACCTGGGAAATGGGGGCTTGCCACAAAACCTCAGTGTCTCTCCACGCTTGTTAAATCACCTGTGTGTCTCCTCTGTGCAGACTCCATCCGAATACAGACAAGCAAGAGATGATTTCCTCCAGCACCAGCCCAGAGACTCCCTGAGCTGTGYTGGCCTCAGGTCCTGGAGCACTCCCTCTGTTCTCAGGGCAGGAATGAGGCATGGATTTTAAGGCTTATGCCTTAGTGCTGGATCGCATTTCTCTTATCACAAATCCTGCMGAGAAGAAGCGGTGGAAAAATTATGCAGGTCCAAAAAGTAGTGCCCACATTAAATCTCAGAGCCTGCACCAAACGTGCAATTTCAGCTCAGGCCCCTGGAACAGGCACAGTGAATGAGAATGGAAGAAAGAAATTCTTCCAAGAGCCATTGGTCAGGAGTTCATTTAATTTTCCYTTACTGGACTGATGAATGCAATTAACAGCTGCTTTGCTGAAAAGAGTTTTCACTCAGTTATTTCCTTCGTCTCAGACTTGGGCTCATTTGGTAATTATTTTTACGTGTTGACTTTCACAGCGTTCACTGTTCTTCCCAACCTTGCACTGCGGTGACAAAGGAATTATAGCAAARTCAAGCCATTGGTTTTTTACTCTTTCCTTGCTCCATGCTTACTTTTGTTGTAAGTGCAGTACTTTCCCTCACCACGCTGAGATGTGTTCTCCATCTTTCCCAGGACAAATCCATCAGCCAGGTCAGCCAGATGAAACCTCTACTGCTGTTCAGAAAATAGATTCTGCATTGATTTAACTACTAGAAAAGCAAATCTCCATTATTTCAAAGAGCAGAGTAAGATYGCCCTCAATACTCATTTCCTATCAGTGTGGGACAGAAGAAGCACTGAAGTGGAAGTCAGAAATCGATCAAATGCCTCATTGACTTGGGCCAATTTGGAATGSCTTTTCTTGTGGCTTCCTGACTGTGTGTCTACTTCAGCACCGTAATAACTCTGTGGAGGAGAAACCATTTCTGTACTTGTTTGTGCAAACTCTGCTRTGCTCGGAGTCCCCAGGTAAGTTAGAAGAAGCCTCATTTAAACATTGAAACTCCTCCCACCTCTCCAATTYCACAGGAGGAAATAGCTTTGCCTGACTGCAGGTGCAGTTTTGTGGTTTGGATTAAAATGATGCGCACTTGCAGCTGCTGTATCCTACGGCCTCGGGCTGCTCTTCCTTGGGGCCTGCTGCTTTAAGTCTTCTAAAACAAAAAAAATGCTTCAGTTCAGCCCCCGGGCCCCAAGTGGGCAAATGTGAATGTGGATTATTCCAGCCAAAACAGGCTGGCCAACYGCGGTGATGTTAAGGTGGGTAAACAGCTGGCATGTGGATAAAATTGATGGAATAAGATTGAAGTGCTGAGAATTCAGCTGAATAGTAACCAGGGTGATGAAAGTTGAGATAATATCTTCCAAACATTTATGTATCWATAGCAGTAAAATGAAACACAAGAAAACACCGAACAACTTGCTGGTAAAAGCTTTAATAGCTCAGGTTGAATAACACTCAAACCTGGTATAAACAAATTTTGATAGTGATAAACCTTAACGAAATGAACTCACTAGAACTCYGCCCTAAAAGGACTTTCTATTAATAAAATGTAGCTCRATTGTTACCTCAGTAAGACAGGAGGTGCGCTTAAGATTAAGTTAATCATTAGTAATACTGAATACAAATGTGATCTGTATAAAACTGGAATAAAACATTGTCCAAACTTAATAATACTGAAACTTATCC
>QVAJ01000161.1:1841561-1866100 GCA_003546035.1 Mixornis gularis | reverse complement strand
TCAAAAGGCACCCACCCCCAACTCTTTTTCAGCAGATGAAATTGAATATACTCTTTAACCCAGGACAAAATTGGACATACTAATGTCCATGGGACCTCACCACACCTTTTTACTGTGCTGGTGATCAGCTGCTGGAGCAGGCTGGACAGTGAGGCTGGGAAGTCTCCTCTGCAGAACATTAAAAACCTGACTGGACATGGTCCTGGGCAACCTGCAGTAGCTGACCTTACTTGAGCTGAGAGGGTTGGAATAGATGATCTCAAGAAGTCCCTTCCAACCTTAGTTACTCTATAAGTAAGATGTGGTATCTCTTGGAGAATTTTATGACAGCTGTCTCAACAACTTCACAGAAATGAGTAATAGCTAAAACCACAACAGCACGGCTGTTTTAATGGTTTGATTAAATTCCAGTGTAGGAATAACACAGATTTCACCACAGCATGCATGACTGAAATTTCAATGAAGGCACTTAAATTTTTTTAATTATCTGAATATATAATTATGGTAATTTAAAAAAAAATTGTCAGCTTAAATATCAGTGATGAAAAACGAATTGTACAGAAATCAAACATGAGCTTGTGATGCAAAAACATACCAAATTTTTCACATGCACATAGTAATGTAACAAGAGCCAAGGCACTCCTACACACATGCAAAACAAACTGGCAAGTATAAATTTAGTTGAATGAGCATCATTTAAAATTCATAATTTCTGCAAGACTAACAGTGTATGTACAATTCTAAAACACAGTTATTCTCTAAAGCAAGAAAACTAAGATCATCTGTTCTAGATGACCTTGATACAGCTCTGCATGTCAGTAAAACTTACTTCTAATAAAATAGGTTGCAGGACACAGTATTATTTGTCCAGTGTGCTCATATGGATGTTGAAAGGCTGCTGGTTTACAATACTACTTGACACTACTTAGTTTTCTGCAAGAACCCTATTTTTGGTGGTTAGAATTAATAACTTAACAGCATTCATTACATGAGAAGGCATCCATTCCCACGACAGAACAGTTGGAAGTAGGTGATCTTTAAGGTTCCTGCCAACACAATCCGTTCCATGATTCTATGATTCTGTGATTTTATAGCAAGAAACATTTCCCTGCAAGACCTGGAGTCTAAGGTATAAGCATTGTAACAATATGCTGAATGTAAACTTATAAAATCTCTCCTTATATTCAGTAGGTGCCTTATACAGTTGCTTTACAAAGCAAACTTCATCCATGGCTCATAAAAGTCAAAAAAGAAGATATACTATGGGACAGGGATGAAGTACAGCAGTCAAAGACAATCAGTGTGCATTACCAGACTAGGCTCATTTGAGAAACACTTCTGTGATTTTTGTAAAAGGACAGAAACAGAAATTCCGTATCATTACACAGATCTTACAATATTCTAACAACACCTGCATTTTGCATTCTGTTTCTATCCTACTATTTAGCACTTACCCTGCTCTCTTCTAGACTGTCAAAAGGACCCGGAGGATCATCCAGACAAAGAAATTCTCTCACTGCAAGGCTTTAACAAATAAAAGAGAGTGAATTACTTGAAGTAAAAAAACAGCAACAACACTTAAAAATGATCACAAAATGGAGGTATTTCTTTAAGTGACATAAAAGTTTACATCCTCAAATTTATTCCCAAGTATTCTAAACCATTAACAAATAAATAGTTAACAAGCTATTAAGTCTCAGTCATATGTGTTGACCAGGACAGTATTTCGAATGTAAACTATGAAGATGAGTAAGCAATTTTAAACATGATTTTTCATGATTTTTTAAAATTGTCATAGAATTTGTTGCTACATGACAATTGGCAAGTTTATCACTTTGGTATTGAAGAGGTTTGAAAAATTCTCCTGGAGAAAAAATAAGTATTATATAATGGATGAAAAGTATGCTGTGAAAATCCATAGACAGAGCCCTTTAGGTGATATCAGGGGATTTAAGCATGAGCACTGAAACATGTTCACCAGTATATATTTTTATATAAATAATAAGTTATAAAATAATATAAGACAATGTGCCATGGACCTACTACATAGCCATCTCTGAACACACATTTCAAACAAATGCATTCCATGTGGATTTGTGTAACAGTTGCCATCCCCCTCTGTGCATTGTTTTGCAAAGGCCAGAAGAAGGAAGTAGGTGTAATCATGTGGTTTACTACAGAGTATTTCAAGCATCTGTCTCATTCTACCTTCCAAATTTAGACTGCTTTTCACAGAACTCCTAAACATCTCCAAACAAGTCCCTTCAGCCACCTTTTTAAGACTTTCTTGCTCGGTTGTATTCATTCCTCTTTAAATAACCTCAAATAAGAACACTGTATTCACAATTAATTAGCAAGTAGTAACTTAGGAGCAATGCTGTGCTTGCACTCACTACTGTAAATATTTAAATCATCTCCCACTGAAATGAGTGCACAAAAATGAAAATGTGAATCCAAACTTAATTTCCTGTCTCTTCCTCCCACCTGGGTCCCATGGAAAGGTGAGGCCAAAAGGCAGTAGCTTTCTGTTTTCCACTCATTCTCTGCATTTGAGGTTTTCACAAAGTACAAAGGCAAGAAAGGAAACTTTCACCCAACTACCATCCTAATCAACCAGCTTCAGGTGTGGCAAGCAAAATGAGGAGAAATTTCTTCAAACACTAATCATTCATTATACTATCACTTTTAGTTTTAAAAAAGACTCCCAAGAACACTTATCTAACATACACCGAACATTTACTTTGTTGTTTCTTTACCTAAAATAGGCACCTGATGGCATGAATGTTTATTGGCAGCCTAGCTTTGCTCAGAGAGCCTGCTCTGACCCTGCTCTCCTCTCCATTCATTTCACGAATGGAAGATTCTGCCTGTAGGGTACCACAGGGATCTTTTCTGTCCTGGGACAGAGCTTGCTGTACACGTGTGCTGGCTGACATCACTCTCTGGGAGGAGCAGTGACAGCCTTAGGGAGGGCAGAAAGGGGCAGTGCAGCACATGGGATCCCTGACTCCACACTGACCGAGTTCCTCCCTTCCAAGCTTCTTATACAGGGTGGAGACAGGACAGCTCTGTCATCTATATAAAGCCAGATGATGCTTCTGTTTAGCAGGTTAAACTTCTTTCTCCCACTTCACAAGTAATATGAAATTTTCCTGAACACGATTTAACTATGTGGGTGGATTTCAACTTGATCTTTCACTGAATCTTCAATACAACATCAAATATGAGAAGTCTATAAAACACAAACTCTAAATTTAGCCACCTGCATATATTATCCTCCATTTTATCTTTAAAATACTTTGTGAATTTAGTTTTATTAAAAAATAGGTATAACAAATGAGGTTTCCTATCCCTGAAGGGTAAATTTCCCACTGTCAATACAGTACATAAAGTATAAACAGAAATAAAACAGATTTCTCTACAAAGAGAAAAGGCTTTTTTGGTTTAGGTCTGACTCAAGCAGTCTGACTTATTTGTCACATTGGAGAAGTAAATGGTGAGCTTTAAAGGAGAAAACAGGGTGAAATGCTCACCACTGCTCATGCGAGGGACAAGTATTAATTCCCATTAATAGTAAATTTATTCTCTGATAAGTGGGTAAATATATTAGATTGATAAAATCTCCCTCATTCTAATCACTTCTTGAGGAATTCAGACCTTCCATAGATCGAAACATTAGAACCACATCAACAGGTTATAAAGTTTATTAAAAAATTTGTCTTTATGCAGAGCCCTACTAGGACAAAAGTTCTATAAGCCACATTTCAGTTAACCATCTCTTCATTAGCCAAAATACAAACTGATTCTACAAACATTTTATATTAATTCCTTTTTGGATCTGATAACCAACGCAGTCTAAAAGTTACAGTTTGGAGTTCTTTGCCATAAACTATGGCAAACACTATTTTGTCCAATATGGTCCATCACTAAGATACAAACAAGCCAGCTGAAATGCTGAACTAGTTACAACGATATGAAACATAAAGACTTCAGATCTTTAAGCAACTTCATTCCATTCACTAGTGTGTCTCCAGCAACATAAGAGAAGTTACATTTAGGGGCTGTTAGAGATTGATTCCTTTTCGTTTTGGCACACCTATTATTGTGTAATTTAATTATTAGGAAGTTTTTAAACTCGTCAGCTGCATACCTCACCCATATAATCTTACTTAATAGCCACTGACACAAACTCGTAAGCTGAGCCCCATTTCTTTCTGAAACCATTTAAGCTTTGCCTCTGACACCTCACAGCAAAGCTTTGCCACTCAGCATGACGTACTCCAGCATGACTATGAATCATCAAAATATTAACATTCTTTACTCATCTTCCCTTCCCCTTTGATGATTTCACACACCCCGTTTGTCTCACCTAAGACAACAGACTAAAGAGAACTTCTCTTGCAGGGAAGTTTTTCTGCAGCTTCAGCTGTTCTTGCTTTCTCTGTACCTCTAACAGACACCTCCTTTGAAAGTGAATGCTGTGTTTCAGCACTGAACTGTGTGGAAGTACAATTCAGATTCCCCGAGCAATAACTTCTTTTTCCCCTTTTAAGTTTCTCTAATGATCCTAATGAAACTTTTTGACTATTGCTGAGTACTGAACTGCAGAAAATTAGTGGTATCAATACCAATAGTTATTTTCAGGTTGCAAAAATCAGCTGAGTTCATAAATCTGTATGGGTATACTTACTGTCATTTTCTACTTCAAGACACGAAAATTTATGTCAGTCACTCAGTACCTCAGGATCCTTCTACAATAGTTTGTGATCTCATTGTTCATTCCATTCCCCAGATAATTTCAAGATATTCTGAACATCAGTGTCCACAACTGTGATCTAACATTCCACTGGTACCACCCCTAAATTTCCATCAATTCTTTTCCCCTTATCTTTTAACAATTTTATATAAGCCCTGTCATAACTACTTGTTTGTCTCTACAGGAGACATTGCATCATTTTTATTTACCTGCTTACCACTTCGGGGTTTTTTTACTACAAGCAGTACCAAAGTCAGACTGATGTACAAATCCCTATTTGCCAGACCCAGCAGTGGAATGAATGCCTTATAAAAATGTGTCAAATGCAGTAATAGCCCTTCTACTAAAAAGCAAAGTGGGTATGAGTGCTATATGGTCTCATGGTCCCACACCACAGCTTGGCAATTTTAAAATTTTGTTCCTTTAAAAGTCTTGAGGGATTTAGGTTTGCTTTAGAACATTTCTTACTCTTTGTTTTGAATGAAGTTTCAGATGATGACAGGTTCTCAGACTCATTCCTCAAAGAATCTCTAGTATAGCAACTTTAACTTATTTGTCTCTGGTGCTGGCAAAGGTTTTAACAACTGCTTTGCCTCTAGCAAGTTGCTTACTTAAATTCTCTTCTTTGTCCATAATAAAATTACTTTACATTTCATTTGTCAGAATTACACTCTTAATTTTCCTGCTTTGGAATAATCTCCCACTCTGAACAAAAAAAAAAATATACTGTTGAAAGAAATCTTTTCACTTTGCTGCTTAAACACATTATGTTTTTTAAACTATTAAGACTTTCTTGATTTGTGGTTTATATTTACTTATGTACAAGAATTTGTAAAGGCATTGCTATTACTTTCATGTCATGTCAATAAAAACCCTGTAGTTTAATACACATTTTAGAACTAATTGCATAATAAATGTAGTTCTCTCCATTATGAAACCCTAACACACCTAGTATAAATAAACAATATTATCAATTCTGCATTAAACATAGAAAGTAATGTTTTAGGAATAAACATGGAATTATTCTAACATTTTAAACATTGCAGCTTTTACTTACCCCTATACAATTCCAAATACTGCAATTCCACTTTTTTATTCTAAGATGAGACTAATTTAAAAGGACACTGAATAATTCACATAATGAACCACATGCACTACATGAATGTTACTGAAATCCCTCACCACACTGCCCAAAGATACACTACTGGAGTCTAGGAGTTTTATGAGAGGAGTATGGACAGAAAAAAAGCCACAAATGCAGAAGCAAAGGTTAATCACATACCAGTTAGCGATATCTTTGTGAGCTACTAGGTTCTGGAGGAATGCCTGCAGCCCCAACTGTCGATCTTCCAAGAAGTCAGGATTGTAATTATCCTTGAACCAGCGCTTCGGCGGAAGGGCCAACCGAAAGCCTGGAAACATATCTTTTAGCTGAAATTGAAATTAAAGACAAAATACTTAAAAATTCAAGAAAAGTATTAATTTTGCCACAGGCGCTGACTTTACTCAGATTTATGAGACATTTCTGACTTCTGCTAAGTTCAAACACGAGGTAAGTCTAAGCCAGAAGTACAGTCCAAATTACAACTTACATTGTGGACACAGTTCTGTCACTTGCTGTGCTGCCTTTTGCAATAGAGTGCTTTGTATTTTTCCTCAAATTTAACACATAAAAATAGGAATGAAAACCTGTACTTTGTTACCTAATGTCTGAGTCTGCTATTTAAAGCCTTTGAGTCTGTAAACATAAGAAAACTGGAAATAAAAAGTATATGATGAATAATAATATCAGTGGTATTTCTTCTAAATTTCTTCTACTCAGAGATAATAAGTACTATATATACAGATATATGGAATAAAACCCCATTACAGATCTACAACTCTGCAACTTATCTTTCTTGGAGGCTAGAAGAATAGATTACAACACATGCATGAGATACTTCTTGTAAAGAGTAGTTCTTTGTACACTCAGAATAATAAAATTTCAATATGCAAGTATGGCTCAAACCCTAGTAACATCCAAAATTGTATTTCTGAGTTACTTAAATAGCAAGAGGGTATAGCTGACATCAGAAATACCCAGATTTTTTCTTTGAATTCAGAAATAAAATATACAAGTGAATGAAGGCATAAAATTAATTATAGGTCAGTTAGCCTAACCTCAATACCCAGTTAGATAATAGAACAGTTTATATTGAGTGTCATCACACAGCACTTACAGGATGGCCAGGGTATCAGACCCAACCAGCACGGGTTTAGGAGGGGTAGGTCATGTTTTGACCAACCTGGTCTCCTTTTATGACCAGGTGACCCACCTGGTGGATGCAGGAAAGGCTGTGGATGTTGTCTGTTTGGATTTCATCAAGGCCTTTGACACTGTCACTCACAGCACACTCCTGGATAAGCTGGCAGCCCGGGGCTTGGACTGGAGCACACTTTGCTGGGTTAGGAACTGGCTGCACAGCTGGTGCATCCAGCTGGTGGTCAGTCAGCAGTGGTGTTCCTCAGGGGTCTGTGCTGGGGGCAGTTCCGTTCAATATTTTTATTGACAACATTCATGAGGGTATTGAGTCTTTCATTAGTAAATTTGCAGATGACACTAAGCTGGGAGTGTTTGTTGGAAGGTAGGAGGGTTCTGCAGAGAGACCTGGAGTGGTTGGATGGATGGGCAGAGTCCAATAAGATTAAGTTTATTAAGTCCAAGTACCAAGTCCTGCATTTCGGCCACAACAACCCCCTGCAGTGTTATAGGCTGGGGAGAGTGTGGCTGGACAGTGCCCAGGGAGAAAGGGACCTGGGGGTGCTGGTGACAGCAGATGAACATGAGCCAGCAGTGTGCCCTGGTGGCCAAGAAGACCAATGGCAGCCTGGCCTGGATCAGGAATAGCATGGCCAGCAGGAGCTGGGAGCTCATTCTTTCCCTGTATCTGACACTGGTCAGGCCACACCTTGAGTGCTGTGTCCAGTCCTGGGCCCCCAGTTTAGGAAGGACCTTGAGACGCCTGAACATGTCCAGAGGAGGCAACGAGGCTGGTGAGGGGCTTGGAACACAAACCCTGTGAGGAATGACTGAGGGAGCTGGGATTGTTTAGCCTGGAGAAAAGGAAACTCAGAGGTGACTTTATCACTCTCTACAACCACCTGAAAGGTGGCTGTAGCCAGGTGGGGGTTGGTCTCTTTCTCCAGGCAGCAACTGACAGAACAAGAGGACACAGTCTTAAGCTGTGCTAAGGGAAATACAGGTTGGATATTAGGAAAAAGTTTTTTACTAAAAGAGTGATAAAGTACTGGAATAGTCTGCCTGAGGAGGTGGTGGAATCACCATCCCTGGATGTGTTAAGAAAAAGACTGGATGTTGCACTCGGTGCCATGGTTTAGTTGAGGTGTTAAGTCATGGGTTAGACTTGATGATCTTGAAGGTCTCTTCCAACCTAGTGATTCTGTGATTATACAACAATGAACCTCTCCAAGGGTGCCAATTATTTTTCTAATATGCAGGATAATAAAAAACCCCAATTTTTTCAAAGTTATGTTTGACAAAGAAAAATCTAAGAAAGGATTTACAGCCAACATGAAAAAGCAAATAGGTTTTATAAAACTTAGTATCTCAGCTGCTACAAGAATTGTTTCACCTTTCTTTCTGAATACAGGATCTAGCCAACTTCTGTCACAGATGTTCTGCATATACCAATTATATTAATATGAATGTTACAGTGATAGAAAATTCTAATGGACAGCTCTTTCACCAGATTAAGTTTTAGAAAAGTTAGAACAGATACTGCATTTCAAACAGAATCTCTCTACACACTTTAAAGGAAGAACCACATTAATGTACCACCTTTGCTTATGTAAGTATTGTTTCACAGCATGAGGTGCTTTTTAAATGTCACAAGTATTGTTTATTCAAATAGCCCATGATAAATACTAGTTCCTTATTTACAGAATGGTTTATTGTCAAAGCCTTGCTCTTTATTTCTGAATTCAATTATTTAAGCATGTTTTCCTCTTACTGAATTTTATCTTGATATTAGACTCTTCTTTATATCTTTGAGTTTATCTTTGGTCCCCCAAAGTTCCTTCATCTCTTACCAAGTTGTCATTAATACCACATACATGTAAGAATGTATCTGAATAGAACAGAACCCATAGAATATAACAAAATGAGTTCCTGTTAGTTGTACAGAAGACCACAGATAACCATTGCTGGGAAAGCTTTTCAACCACACAGACTTCTGCTTAATGGTACATTTACTTGTCTGGTTACATGGATCCCATAATTTAATTCTAAGGAGAGAGTATGCCTACCCACAGATTACTCCTGTGGATGAAGCGTGTAAGAGCCAGCTGCTGTCAGTGGACTAATTTTCAACAGCACAGTCCTGGGGCATTCTTTCTTGAGCACTCCTCAGATACAGCAGGAAAACCCAGGGGTCAGACATCTTATTCTGGCTGTGATTGCTTGCTCAGATGCAGCACCATTCCTACTCCTTCCTACATCATCATGTAACACACTACACATATCACATGAGTCCCAGTCTTGGGGAGAAATGGTAAACTTCCTGGTTCTTAATACTGGCCATTTCATTACGTGTTTCCAAACTACTATTATGTTACTATTTTGTAATTCTCTAATATTTCCTGAATGGTAATATGCTTAAGCTTCTAGAGCTGACATTCCTCTATTATAAAAAGTATAATGTCTTGCAGACCAAAGAGTAAATGGTTTAGATGTATACTGACAGATGAAAAAGCTTCAGACAGTGATAGAAATTTAAAAAAATAGAGATTTTTCCTTTAAACGGAAATATTAATACCTAGAAATAATGGCAAAAGCCAAATATTTTTGCCAAACATTAGATGGCAAAGACTAAGGGTTTCACGTGTAAATTTTAAATATTTATTTTAATAGATATTTTGGCGTTTTAATTTTTCAAACCACTGACAACCACACTAAAAGTCAACGGAGGTAAGCCAATTCCTGACCTATACCCTACATAGCTGATTCAAAATGCAAAGTGCTGTACAACCTGACTTCCAAAATCTGAGTTGAAATACCAAGACCACTCTCAAAAGAAGTCAGGCTTTTGCCAATATCGAGACATTCCTTAATTTAAGATAGACTATATTTAAGACAGGAATTTCTTCAGAAAGAAATCTCTAAACTAATTCACATTTAGCAATTTAGTTTTAAAAAAACTAGTTTGAAAACTCCACTGGTGTTTCAAAGGTAGCCTAGAAGATATTCAATAGGTCAAACCAAGAACCCAGAGAAATGTATAAGTTCAAGTCCATTTTTAAAGTTTCAGCTGAATTTAGCTTAGTTGATTTGGTACATAAATTCAAAGTGATAACCTATACAAAAAAATCCCTTACTGTGGGTAAAGAAAGGGTGTGTTACAAGGTTCATGTTGAAACATGAAAGAACATACTAGCAGAAAGTGTGTTGAACCAGCAATGAAAGATTACTCTTAGGAGTGAACAGTGGACAAAGAGAAGTGCAATTGTTTCTCTACTTTTGATAGCCCAACACTATTTACCAACCATAAAACCCTGTGCTTTTCAGACAAGCATTTGCTCCTTTCAAGTATTCTAAAAATATTAAGTTGTTGACCCAGAATCCCTATTCACCTCCATCTTTAAAGATCTGGTAAGAGAATTTCACAATTAACTTTAAAGATGCTGAAAACAACTAAAGGCTGACCTAAATACAAAGAAAATATTTATGTTCATGAAACTTCTGTTTTATGATGAATAAAAGCAGAGTTTGCTACACAAAAAAGAACTAAATAACTACTAGATCATTCCTGCAAGAGAATACAAACCCCTAGTTCTATTTCTATGCAGGGGATAAATATTCAAGAGTTAATTCCTTTATCATATAAACTAGGAATAAATATAAAGTTTGAAGCACACTAACAGCTTTAGATGAAGTTGTTACGTCTTCTTTACATCACTGTTTCATGTCTCTTTGAAAAAACGAAGAATCACATATTTCCAGTCATTAATACAAGTATGTGTTTTATATGCATTAAAATCAGAAAAAAACAGAAGATGTGACAAGAATGTAAGACACAAAAGAAGTGAGGTAAGACAGCTGAGAATTTACCAGTTTATAATTCTCACCTTGTCATTAAGCCTGGAGAAATCTGTGTACCGTCTGAAAACCACCCAGCTTTCCTCTGGACTTCTTTTCACCAGTATTTTGTACACCTGTGTGGAAAGACAGAAATATCAGAAAAATGTGCAAAACTTCACACGGCATTGTCTGGAAGGCTGAAATGATCCTGTGTTTCTTAATGAAACAAAACTTGTGGATAAAAAAAAAATCTAAATTAGAGTAAAAGAAATGCAAATAACAATTATCAGTACAAAGAGTTTAAATTAATTTCAGAATTTAGGTATGGAGTTCCTGTAATTCCTAAATACATGAAACTATTTCTGTCTGTAAGAATGTATTGCCCAGCAGAACAAAAGGTTTGGCTATCAAAAAAGTAAGGGAAGTGTGTTTCAATGATCTACTTTAACCTTTGCTAAATTATAGTTTTACTCATTGATCTTGGAGGCCTCTCTGTTTTTAAGATGACTGTTAATAATCAGGTACTGAGTGTGATATTGTTTCAAAATGTCTCATCTGACTTGCTTCACAAGGAGAAACGATGCAGAATAAAATTACATCCTCCCTTGCATTTGTTTCGAACATTAGGTTTTGTCTTTCCAGGCAAAATATGACTTCACTAGAAAATTGCATCAGAATGATTATACCAGCACTGTGTAACTGAAGTAATGGATACTCTGAATCAGATTTAGCAAGACAACAGCACAGCAGTACCATACTCCTATTTGAAAGCAAAGGGATAAAGAAACAAAACAGTGATGGTAATGATAGTACAGTTACCTTTTAGGAGTATCAATATTCCAATGCCTGAACACAATGAATCTAACAACACAACTTCAACTAGAAAACATTAAACAGCATCTAATGTCATAACCTTACTCTCTCCAACATAAGGAAAGACAGGTTCTGCACCTGTACGGGATTATTTTTCCCAGTCTGTATGTAAGAAATATAATATAAGAAAAAAAAAGTTATTTTTAGAATCATAATGATAAACAATCCTTCATTTAACCAAATTCTATTTGAAACATTTTTGAATCTGTTACCTAGTAAAATCTTTTCCAGTACTTCATGCTGTCATAGTAGGTTGTCTTAGCTAGTAAGTATATTTTTCTTACTGCAGTCCTAACATGTGATAACCCCAGTGCTAGCCAACTTCTGTACAGGTCTGAGACTGTTTCTAGCAATTTTGTATTCCATAATATATTAAGTTCCAGATAGTTACAGAAATTACAGGTAACTATGGTGCAAATCAAAAGCAATTTTTCAGCAATTACTTCTCTTATCTACGTTTTAAACACAATTTCACTTTCAAGATGCCTCATCTGTGGCATTGTGACAGAGGAAAAAGCTATTGGCTTTTAAAATTCAAGCTGCAAGACATGCTTAAAAAAACAGCATTAAAATACATTTTTTTTTCTGCCTTGCATTTTATGTATAAATGCTTATCCAAATATTTTATTACCTTGCTGTCATACTAAAAGTATAAGCAGTTTTATTTTCATAAATAAAATTAAGAAATAAATGTAAAATTGTGAAGACTCTGCTAGTACACAGTAAAATACACAACAAGAAACTTTGGAATATGCGTGTGAATTTATTTGCTAATCAGTATTCTATTCTTGTATTCCATTCTAAGTTCTGCAAGAGCATTGTTTAAATATGTATATGAGAAAAAACTGAATCATTTCCAAGCGAACATTAGACAACTTAAAAAAAAGTTCACCAATTACAGTGAACTTAAGTGTAACAGGGAGTGCAATCAACTTATGATTACTGGCCTCAAAATTATGGGCAACCTGAAACAAACATGTTTTGTTTTCCTGCCAAAGTAAAAAAAAAAAAAAAAAAAAGTGGTTGGGTGTTTTTTGGATTTTCTTTAAGGTTTGCAATTAATCAGTAAGACGCAGAATATTACAAAAACACCTCCCAGTTCCTTCATGTAAGATCTTGGGTAAAAATCACAAATTAATTCAACAAATTTATTTTATTCCACTCAACCATGAATTATTTTATTCTATAAATAAAAATCATCAATAAAAATATATCCATATGTGGTAACATTCTATGGCTGATTCAGCATCTCATTATCATTTCTACTTGGCTTAAAAAAAAAAAAGAAAAAAGAAAAGAAAAAGTGCTAATTGAACATTCCAGGACTGCGAATTCACTGAAGACTACATGTTTACAAGAAGACATTTTCAGCCCAGGTTTTCTCTCCCATAAGTTTTAGCAACCATGTACTCTAACATACACTAACATTTAACTCCTGAAGGTTGGACATCATTCAGCTTAATCAGATTCTTATTTTTGGAAACTATG
This sequence comes from Mixornis gularis, assembly GCA_003546035.1. Taxonomy (NCBI): domain Eukaryota; kingdom Metazoa; phylum Chordata; class Aves; order Passeriformes; family Timaliidae; genus Mixornis; species Mixornis gularis. The sequence goes on along the minus strand of QVAJ01000161.1, from coordinate 1,852,907 downwards.
AGATGCTACCAACAGTAAAAAAAGAATTCAGCAATTGAGTCTCCTCTCTTTTACAAGTAATTTTGATTTGATTTCCACTGTCTTCCATCTCACTGATTTAGCACTGCAAAAGCAACTCAAATTCGTAGGACTAATTACTTGCTGGCTCTAGTGCACAACAGCACACTGCATGCAGAACGTGCAACTGAAAACAAACAGTTAATTGTGTGGTTTCAGAAACCAACACGGCAATAGAAGTGAAGTCAGGAAGAGCAAAAATGCATCCAAGCATTTTACAATGGAATAATGTTTCAATTGTACTGTGACCTGGCTTTCCACATACAATAAGGAGACAAAGTTGTCATTGTTAATACAGAAGAACACCTTACGCTGAAATATATCTTGGCAATGTCTTCAAAAAAGACAAAGAGGAGCATGTCTAAAGAAGGGCAACAAGCTGGTGAAAGGACTAGAGGGTAAGTCATGTGAGGACTGGCTGAGGGAGATGGGGATGTTTATGCTGGAGAAAAGGAGGCTCAGGAGAGACCACATCGCTGCCTACAACCACCTGAAAGGAGGCTCTAGCCAGGTGGGGGCAAGTCTCCTCTCCCAGGCAACCAGTGACAGGACAAGAGGACACGGCCTCAAGCTGCACTGGGGAGGTTCGGGTTGGACAGCAGGAAAAATTCCTTCCTGGAAAGGGTGGTTAAACATTGCAATGAGCTGCCCAGGGAGGTAGTCGAATCACCATCCCTGAAGGTGCTCAAGAAATGACTGGATGTGGCACTTTGTGCCATAATCTGGTTGTCAAGGCGGTGATCAAAGGCTGGACTCAATCTCAGAGGTCTTTTCCAACCTAAATCACTCTGTGGTATTTTCAGAATAATCCTTGTACACGTAACAATATTGACTGTTGTTTTAGTTATGAAGGTTATTATTTAAAACAATTTTTTTTAATCTAGCTGGTTAAAAAAAATCTGCTGTTCTCTTACGCTAACATGCACAAAGATTTTTTAGAAACTGAAAATCTCAGGAAAAGACGGTATCATTCTCAAATAATATAAAAGCATCATGATTATTACTTCTTGCAAAAAGATCTCGATTTCATTAGTATTTTCACTGTCATAAAGATTCTGCACTTCTCTAATCTAAAAGAAAATAGCAGGAAAAAAAGTTTGTCTGCTACTTCCTTCTCCTTACCTATTTCTGATTAACGTTGTTTGTCTTAAGTAATATAATTAATGATCATTTACAGCTTCCGTCAGCCCCAAAAGCACTGCTGTATTATCTCAAAGAAATATTTCAACCACGCCCACAAAAACAAATGTAGAAGTACATAGAGATATTTATGGCATGAAAAAAAATGAACTTCCAGCTACAGTGCACTTTGAGAAAAATCAATATAAACCAGTTAGGCTGCTGTTCTGGCAAAAGGCATGGCATAAGTGACTTCCCAGTCTGTTTGCAGAACAGATTTCCCTTTACTAGAAACTGAGCTGGGCAAGAAGTTAAAACCTACATGTTTGCACTTTAACAGAAATGTTGTAAGTTAATTTTAACTGCAAAGGGTTATATACATCAAGGTTTCTTATCATTCATGTCAAATAAAAGACTACAATTTATTTAAGAATTTTAACTACACAGAACTTATACAAGTTCAATTTCACAAGGAATTGTAACTGCAAGGAATTCCTGACCTTTCCAGCAGAAATTGATACATGAAACAGAATTAATTCCTCCTTTTCCACATACACAATTACAGGAAAGACTGCTTTCTAGGCCCAGTTTTCCCACCTGTATAACAGGAATGGTATTTTCCTGTCAGGAAGTACTTTGAAGCTAAACTGGTAACATCCCTGAACTGCAGGACCAATTCCTGAAAGACAATGCAAAGCACATTCAATTGTTATCTTATCATTACAGGATCAATGATACTATGCCCAAAACTTACAGTGAATTTTGCCCTTTCCTCCATCACCTCATAGCCCAGAATAGTAGGTGTGGATGGTCGATCTTCCCAGCTTCTGGAATCTTCATTCTGCTCTATTTCTTCTACAGGCTGAGTACAGTACTCTATGGATGTATCCAGACCTGTAAATTTAGTCCTAACAAGTGGACTGCTACACGCAGATGACGTGGAACCAACCTGGTCAGGCACGTTCATCTTTCTAAAACTATCAACTGCAGAGTCCTCCAGCTGTCCTTTTGAGGAGCTTGAACTTGTTGAGATGCTCCCAAAGGAAGAACTTCTTTGGTTTCTGTTTGTAAAGCTGGATGATGAACTTCCAATAGGAATAGGAACAGGAACATATGGAGTTGCCATCCTTCATGAAAAAAAAGCCCTCAGTTTTTGGTCCAGGAATTTAAACTTTATTCGCTGTATAAACCATGTTTCCTCTTGTTTTCAGGAACAATACCTGCAATTAAGGACAGAAAATACTGCTGTCATTTTTAAGTCAAAACAACACTAAGAGCTTTGGAAAAAAGTCTGTATTAGCTCTGAGATGGTACATAGCAGTACTGATGGTAAAACATTTTCACAAAGAATTTGGCTTCGTATAAAATGGTGCTTTTAGGCTGTACCTCAAGCATTTGACAGACAGCTTTACAAGAGTTCTGTCTTCCACAGCTATTAAAATGGCAAAGAGGTAAAGCAAGATTACAAAAGAGAAAAATCCTTTTGCCCTTTAAGACTTAAGCATTATATGGTTTTATCCAAAGAGTCAGCAATTTTTTGGCATATAAGAAGTAGTTTCAGTGACTGTTCCATCAAAACAGTACAAAAGGTTTTCTCAGAATTGGTTCTGTAAGACATCCACTGCAGACTATGCAAGCCAAACACACAGGCAACAATATACATGACATGAATCAAAAGACATGACAGTAAACAACTTAGGTGAAAACATATTTGCATATTGCACATTCACTGAAGTATAATGGATCTGTTTTCAATGCAAAGTATTTTTTCAAAACAACTCTGTTGTATATAATTCTGCAGACATTTGTCACAGAGTTAAATACGCACATTTTTCTGGAGTCTGAATTGGAGCAATTAAGTTTTACAAGCATGCACATCAAAAGCAGGGTTGTTACAGCAGGTAGTTTTTCATTGCAGAAGATTAAAATGGAAAAAAAAAAGTGCACAGAGAAAAGATAAATAAACAATTTAGTATTTTTTCTTCAACAAAACCATTTCAAACGAGTCTTTTGTGTGCAGGTGTACACATTTCTGGGAAAAAAGCAAAATAAAATTAAGACAGCAGTATCAAACTGCCAAAAAAACACCATCTCCGCATTTTAACGAAGTACCCAAAGAAGAGCTCTCACAAGATGCAAATTAAATGCCACCTCTTTGGATTAACAGGATTTGAGCCATGATCCATTTCACCCAGGAATAAACCAATCAGCTAGGAGGCTGCAGGAAGCTATGAAATGGGAAACCGCCAACCTGATTCACATCAGACAATCAATCACCTACTGCAGCAAAACCAAATGAGATTCCTAATTGTGAGGGTGAAACGATGCTTTCACTCTAGCTCTAAGTTAATACTACAGCACATGAATAAAGAAATAAATTTTAAATGAACCAGCACAAGCAAGACTGAAAAATTCTCTTGAAAAAATTCCTTGAGTGAAGGAAAACCCAAACTTAGTCATCCTTTCAGCTACATCAGGAAGTCTTCACACACTCTCTGTCAGAAAGCTCAGTTAACTTGACCAGGAGAACAATTTCAAACTGGCAGTCACTTCTTGGGAACATCTCTGCTTCCCTGTGGAATGAGGCTGGACATTCAGCAGCATCTGAGGGAGCTGAAATGTCAGTATCATAAACCCCTGCTGATTCACTCAGCTGGTCAGGGATGGGATTTGAAGTATCCAGCAGCTTCTATTGCAGCACAGTCCTGTGCTTGGTTGTGTGAGTGAAGCCACGTGTCAGACATCTGACCTGCTTCAGCCTCACTTAGTGTGAGAGAACAAGTCACACCTGTCTCCGAGACAAGATGTTCTCCTGGAGCTACACCAGATCTAAATCCCCTTTTTCACCCACATCTCAATAACAAAATCTATTTTCTGCCTTGAACAATAACCTCTGCAATATTTTTTCTTTAATGCAAGGTGTGAAGCATTGTCTGATAAATTTCCTCTAGCAATATTCTCTGAACAAGAAAGAATCTAAATGAAACACTAAAAAAGCTAACTCCTTTTTCACTTGCTGCTTCAGTGACTTTTCCATGTTACCAGCACAAGGAATTGAGAGTATGCCCTTAAACAGTGTCCCACCCAGCTGTGTCTTGGGAGGTGTAGGATTAAATTCCTGTACACGGAAGAACTTAAGTGAGTCCAAACTGCAAAAAATCAAATGATCTATATGTAAAAAGTGATCATCCTCTGCTGCATGATGCAAACCTGGAGTGGAAAATAAGCCCACATCTTAGGGAATCTGTTGAAGTTAACTTAGGAATTTGTGTAATTTTAAGATGCAAAAAAAGCTTGTGCTTTTCATCACTTCATGAAAGGAACCAAACCAAATCCAAAACCCCACAATGACATTTTCACCAGTTACAATACTTGTGAACAGCTGTTCCTAGAAGAACTTCTTGCTTGAAAGTGAAACGCAAGGCGACAACTTAATATCTTGAGCTTGTTTACTTACTACATATTAAATGCGCAAAAATGTCCGAGCAGCTGCACCAATCTGGCAAGCAAGAGAGGTCAACACAGACCACCCTGAGGCTAAAGCCCTTGGTGCTGAGAGGCCAATACCTGTACCTGCTTCAGCAGCTTTCATTTCAGACCAGCTCTAATTCGGTACCACTGCCTGGATACTTATTAGCAGCTGGACTACACTAAGCCTGCTCCCAGGGTACATTTTCTGGTTTAGTTTCTTTTGTACTCTGTAATGCCACCCCAAACTGTGAGTCAATGAGTATTAATGGTGATGATGACACTGTTTCCTTCTGAAGGACATTCTTGACCCAATCTGACACAGTAAACATGCCCACAGACCAATAAATGGGGCTGATACTACCTGTGTCACACACAGATTCCTAACTTTGAAGAGCAACAGAAAAGTATCCTCTGAATAACAGAAAGGCCAGTTCAAGTGAGCAAATGGCACACAGCTTCACTTAACCTGAATATTTTTTTTATAAAAGGTGAAAGAAATACACAAAAATATTACATTACCAGACTCACAAATACATATATATTCCTAAATTCATGTGTAAATCCATCTTCAAGTGAAGAGGTATCTCAGTTTCCTAGTATGTTAAGTATCTACGTGCTATGAGTTACAACAGGGTTCAAAATCACACCAATTTGCACTTTATGAAGGCTACTGAATATTAGAGAAAAAATACAATGCTCAAATGAGGGTCACAACCCTAGGAATCCAGCCTTATCTACGAATATAGTTTACTGCCAATTCATGCAATAAAAGAAACTGGGAACAATTTCGTTTAAAAAAAAAAATCCTTTTAGACAAACCACATCACTCCCTGTTTACCTTGGTGCAGCAAGGAGGGTTTGTTTGCTCCTACCCCAGCTGCACACAACCAGCAGAAACACTGCAGCACAACAACTTTAAGAGCAAACTGCTCATGACACCTATGAGAATCCCCAGAGACTGCACTTTCTTGTCTAGCCATTTACTTGACTTACTGCAAGAAATCTGCTTCCTGTTTGGAACCTAGTTTTTGTTTAGTTTGATATTCAGCTGTGAGCGAAGAACGAAAAGAAAAGGAAGATAACATTTGCTGGAAGCGCTGAACTGCAAGATCTGAAACAGGATAGGACAGTCCCGGGAGCCCGGCTGTCACATGCTACAAGAGCAGCATGACACCAACTTATCCTGGTGTTTACAGCAGCCACCTCCCTTTTTGCGGGTGAAGCAAATAGGCTGTAATAAAACCACTTAAAAAGGGTTTGCCCGCAGCTTGCAGCTATCGCAGTTCCAAACCTTTTTAAGCTAATGGCTTGTATATTCAGTGAGAAACATGTAAGCCACACGATTCGAGGATAATAGGTTAGAAACAAAACAATCCATACTTAACAGCAAATAATTAGATTTAGAAGACTTTTAGCTATGCAATACTATTTGTGATCTGGTTACATATATTGTGCCTCTCTTTGGACAATGCAGACAAGCTGATCTCTGATGTTTAGGGTTTAAGTGCTACTGAGGAATGTCAGCTGAAGAACAGTTGAAGTGAAATCTATAAAAGAAACAGACTTAGGCGTCATGATTTTTTAAATAATAATTTTGTGCTGACTTCAGCCAAGTTACCTAACAACATTTTTTACCTGCTTATGAACTCAAAAGGGGGGGCATTTATCACACCTCACACACACACACACACAAGAGCAATTCCTGTCCCAAAGAGTCTGTTACGGAATTAGAAACAACTGCAGGTACCTTGCTCCCCAAACCCGCACATCAGGGAGCGCTACGTCTGACTACGACCTGACGGTTCTGAAACCGAGGAGAACCAAACCAGACCGGCCGGCACCGCTGGGGCAGCGCCCGGCCCGGCCCGGCCCCGACGCTGAGGGGCCGCGCTCGGGGAGCGCCGCCGCTTTACGTAACTCCAGGGGCGGCTCCGAGCCCGTGACACCGGCAAGGCTCGGGGAAGAGTCCCGGTCCCCCCGCACGGCTGCGGGAACCGGCCGAGGAAACACCTGGAGGCCCCGCCCCGGGGAACGGCGGGTTCCGTACGCGCTGTCCCGCCCGAGCAGGACCGGACCCCGCCCGAGCAGGACCGGACCCCGCGGTGTCACCGCCCGCGACCGCCTCCCCACAGGTGCGCGGGAGCTGCGACAGCTGCGCGGAGGCGGCGGGGGCCGTTCTCGTCCGGCGCGGGACGGGCAGCGGCGAGGTTCCACTCCCCCGGCCCTCCCCGCGCGGGCTGCCCACTGCCTCACTCTCTCCCTGCCTGCGCCCCATTGCCGGTGCTGCCGCTCCCGCCGCTGGTGCCCGCCCGCACAGCGGCCCCGCTCACCTGCTCCCGCCGCGCGCGCCCCGCTCCACCGCGCCACCGCCGCGCCCGCCCCGCACGGGGGGCGGAGCAGGGGGCGGAGCCTGCTGAAAGCGGCGGGAGGGGCGGGGCCGCAGAGGGACTACAACGACCGGCGTGCCCCGCCCGCTAACGCGAGCTTCGCTTTCCGGTGCGTGGGGCGCGGTGCATTTTGGAGCTTGTAGTTCTGTTTGATGGTGTAGTCCCGCGGGATGGGGGTGCCCCCTGAGGGTGGCTGTGCCTCTGCGCAGAGAAGGAAGGCACGGGTGAGCCGGGAGTCTCCGCATTCCCGGTTCCTTGGCACAGGAAAGCTCCCGGCCTCTGCCAAGTACGGACTCTTAACGTGGTTTCACCTAGCCCTGCCACAAAGCCCCGGTGTACCGCGACTTGCCTGCGCAAGGCAGCGCAACAGGAGCGGTTGTGGAGCGCCCTGTGAAATTTCACGGATCAAAATGATCTGGGAATTTCCTGAGTGGAAAGCGCTGTTCTTAAATAGTGGTGGGAATAAATCAGTGTCTCGCTATCTCATATTGATTTAGGGTACGTAAGCAGCAGTGTGATACTCTGGAGAAGATGAACGCAGCACAATTTTTGGTAGAAAGTACACTTTCTTCACGCGTTTTACGTTATTTGTCTATCATTTAAAAACGCAATACTTGCTCCCCAAGATCTGTCCTGTCTTCACGGCTCTGGAAAATACTGCACCTCTTGTTTGTGCTGCACAACTCTTCTGCTTGCTTATCATAAACTCAACACCTTTTGCAGGGCACGGGCACACAAATAAAGTAGCAAAACTATGCTGTAGGTGACCCGGGCTGTGGCTGCTAAGAGGCCTGTGGCATTGCCCGTGTGAGTAAATACTGCCCTGTGGGCTAATCTTACCACTGGAGTGTAAATCTTTCCTTGGGATTATATTCTTAGCATGTTAGGGATTTTTTTTTTTTCCTGTGCTTAGTGGGGTGGGGTTGTGGATTTTTTTTTTTTCCCCGTTCTGTCATATTGTTTCAGCAGCACACTGGACTGTCTGGAATTAATTTTGAACTTAGTGGTTTTTCTGGATGCTAGTCTTTCAAGAAATAGTCTCAGATTTGGCAGAGTAGCTCGCATTAATCATGAGTATAATTAATATATTCAAAAAGTATTTGTGAATGACTAGTTCAGAAGCCATGCAATGGGAACTTTTTTGGATCCAGTTCTATTATAAATATGTAGTACTGGGAAGAGACAATGCACTAGATTTTAATATGCCATATTAAATCCGAGGAAATGGATTAAATTACATTTTGAAAATTGCACTGCCAAACCAGATATGCTGAGTATATAGTTATTATGAACTTTAAACTTTGTCTTACTTAGGATGAAAATACTCCTTAACACAGAGCAGCAGCAAAGGGAAAAAAAGTTAGAAACAAGAGAATTCTAGTTTTCAGTTATTCAGAACACCTTTTTTTTTAAATAGTAGTTGATCATGTTTGAGCATTACAATAATTTAGTTGCATATTCTATGTTTGAATTTATTTAACTGTAAATAGTTACTTATAAAGTTTCCTACCTGTATGAAGCTCCTTAAAAAAAAAAAGAGGATTTTTTTCACATCTAGAATAATTTGATAGTTAAAAGTGTACATTTTTTCAGTTTGCTAGTCTCCTTTCTTAACCGTTTGTGACATGAATTTCTTGCAGAGATTAGCATAAAATTTTTACCAGCCCCCAGGTGATAGTGAGGTCAGTTTTCATGATGGCACTGTCGATTGGAGTCCTATCTCATGGGTTTGAAAAGAACAAGATGTATTTTGTCACAGTTAGCAGGTGTAGGAACAAGACGTGAGGCTGAATTTCTTCATTTGGACATTCCAAGGAAGTCAATGGGATTTTTGGCTGCTGAGGAATGTGGGCTCATTGCCTTCCTGTCACAAGGTTCTACCCGCCCGCAAAATCATCAGGGATGACTGCTGGCTCACTGGCTGGAGAGAAACTATACAGGGTTAAGACGGGTTAAAGTTGGGTCTGTGCTCTTCCTGGCTTTCTCTTTGCAGTAGTTGTTCCCTGTGTGCTCCGTCTGTGGCAATGAGGCTTTGAGAAAGAACGGCTTTGCTCGGCTGCTTGTGTGAGCACAAAGGGCTGTGACTCGCATCGCGGGCGAGATGAGCCACCCTGTGGCAGTACCCTGCAATTTGCCTTTATTGAGGGGAAAGGACCACAAGGCTACTTACTGAATGTGTAAAACAGTGGAAAGTATTTGCTGGCTTCTTTTTTTTTTGTTGTTTTTTTTGTGTATTGATACCAGATGTCACATGTGTTCTGCCTTCATTTCCTAGTTATTTAGTTTTACAGAGGATTGGTATATGTATATTATAGACCTGATCAAAATCTGTGCAGCCATTGTAATCCTGTGTGCCAAACCATGTTTTTTGCTGATGCTGGCTCACTAGCTTAATTTAACCTTGTTTAGGGGCTAGGGCTTGCAGAATCAGGAAAGCCTATTAATCTAAGAGAACTTTATGCAACCTCTGTGAACTTCCCAGCACTTTCTCTGCCGGGAAAAAGAATGCAGGAACTGCTAATTGTGTAACACCAGTGGTTCAGCAATGCCACCTTCTGTTGTAAAAGGATAAAACCCAAGAAAATAATCCTGTAGGTGAGAAGACTGGGTTAATCTTATTGAATTAAATGCAGCTTCTTTTGTTCTAGTTAAGTAATAATGTGATATGTTTTCAAAGTCCCACCTGCCCCCATGATCCTGTGAAACACTGAGGGTAGACTTTCAATCAGGTTATGGGATTTAGGTACTCAAATCTAATTGCATTTCAATTGGATGTAGCCACTTAAATTCCATTGTAGTTTAGAATGCATACATTCAATCCCATTATATTCCAATGGGACTTGGACCTTTCTCTCTCAGGATACTATGAAATCATTGACTTGGAGGATATTTGTTTTATGACAAAAACCCCAAATTTCTTTCTCAGCTGTAGAGCCTTCAGTATTAGAACTGATGGAGCTTCTTTTAAAGGCAATTCTTTAATTCCTTCCAAATTCTAAAAACTGAACAACTTTAGGAATGTACAGTTGGATATTCTGAAAGTAGACTTAAGTACTGAAACTGGGAATTTTGTACTGGCAGGAATTTCATGTGGGCATCCAGATCCTAAGTTGTGATTCTTGTAATACTTTCAGCAGTTGCCCTGTCATACTAATGTCTCCACTTCAGAGGGGGTCTATCAGGGTGTGGATGTTGTATTTTAATACTTCCTGTGCCTGTGTGGTGTCAGCACATGTTCAGAAGGACCTTGGTTTTTGGAAAGCTAAAAAACCATGACCTTTTTCATGTATCTTTAGAGAGCTGTCCATGGGAGGTGGTAATACCCCACTTCAGATATCCAGAAAGGACTTGGGGAGAGGTAAGAGATAGGATTTAGATTCCATTGTGGGCTGGTTCCTTGCAGGTTTGATCTGACTCTGTGATTCACTGCTCTGTGGCTGACTGTGTTCAAGTTTCCTTTGAAATCATTGTGGGGCACCTTGCCTGTGCAGTGTAGGGTCCTGGAAGCCTGTAGTTGTTGTTTAGAGTTTAAAGTAGCATGCTGAAGACTAGGCTTTCCCAAAGTCCATTTTTTGTTAGCTGTAGACCTTTATGGTTTCTAGCTCAGGTTTTGAATTTCAGACTTCACCCCTGACCATGACTTCAGGTGTGGGAGACTGATTACCTCTATGGCATCTAACTGATTCCTGCCAGCCTGGTAACATCTGTATAGTATCTTCTGATGCTTGTCATTAACTGTACTCACAATATCCTGTTACACCTAAATTGGTTCCTAAATTGGTATCCTATAATGATAATGGTCCATTTATGGAATAAAGGTAGACTTGATAGGCTTTTTGTGGAATAACAGGTTCACATGTGGGGTTCAGCTCTTGTGTATTACTCCGGGTAATTCACTGAGTTATGAATAAGACTTAACAGTTTTCTGTTCAGGTGTGCCTGTTGTGCTTCTCTCTTAGATGGAAGTCCTCAAGTAAGAAAGCAGAAGCCCCTAAGGAGTTAAAAAAATTCTACCTGCCAGAGGCTAGGTCTGCTTTGAATTATAAGGAATATTTCTCTCAGGGATTGCATCTGGGTAGAGAAACTCATGGATGTAATGGCCAGAATTTTCAGACGAATGAACTATAAACGTGAACTTTAAAATAATTTGAATTATAACATTTGCTTCTGTCCAGTAGCAGTTATTGAAATGCCTAGAAAACTGTATCTTCCTTCCTTTCCTTCCTTCCTTCCTTCCTTCCTTCCTTCCTTCCTTCCTTCCTTCCTTCCTTCCTTCCTTCCTTCCTTCCTTCCTTCCTTCCTTCCTTCCTTC
>QVAJ01000161.1:1779246-1841331 GCA_003546035.1 Mixornis gularis | reverse complement strand
TCCTTCCTATCCTTCCTTCCTATCCTTCCTTCCTATCCTTCCTTCCTATCCTTCCTTCCTATCCTTCCTATCCTTCCTTCCTATCCTTCCTTCCTTCCTATCCTTCCTATCCTTACCATTAGCATTTTCGGCCCCTGTCCTGGCTGGGTATATCTTGCTTCAGCTTTAAAATGCACTAGTAGTTATGATCACCAACTGCTAATAATGATGTGTCATTAATAAATAGAATCATAGAACCATCAATGTTAGAAGAGATCTTTAAGATTATCCAGTCCTACCGTCCACTTAACACTAAACTGGGTCACCCAGCATCAGATCCAGGCACTTCTTGAACACCTCCAGGGATAGTCACTCCTCCTCCCTGGGCAACCTACTCCAGTGCCTGACTACCTTAACAGTGAAAGCAATTTTTCTAATACCTAATCTGAATTTCCCATCTCAGCTTAAGGCTGTTCCCTCTGTTCCTGTCACTGCAGGCATGGTAGGGAAGACTGGCCCCCAACTCACCACAACTTCCTTTCAGGGTGTTGTGGAGAACGATGAGGTGCCCCTTGAGCCTTCTTGAGATCAGACAAACCTAGTTCCTTCAGCTGCTTCTCATAAGGCTTGTTTTCTAGACCCTTCATGAGCCTTGCTGCCCTTTGCTGGACACACTCCAGCACCTCAATGTCTTTTTTGAAATGAGGGGCCCAGAACTGGGCACAGCACTTGAGGTGCAGCCTCACCAATGCCAAGTACAAGCAAACATCTGCAAATGAAAAGCTGGGAAAGCTGGAATTGTTCAGCCTGGAGAGCAGCAGGTTCAAGGATGCCTTGCCCATGTGCAGAAATACCTGATGGGAGTGTGCAAAGAAGTTGGAGCCAGGCTTTTCTCAGTGGTTCCCAGTGACAGGAAAAGAGTCAAGGGCCACAAACGGAAATAGAGAAAATTCCATCTGAACATAAGAAAGCACATTTTTATTGTGAGGGCGATCAAACACTGGAATAGATTGTCCAGAGAAGTAGTTGTTTGATGGTATTTAAAACCTGACTGGACACAGCCCTGCGCTACTTGCTCTAGCTGACCCTTCTTTTAAGCAGGGGCTGGACTAGATGATTTTGAGAGGTTCCTTGCATCAGCAACCCTTCTGTGATTTTGTGAGCTTAGAGACCCTCCATCCTGCTGTTGCTGAAGAACAAAAAGGCACCAGCACTGTTTCTATTTCTGTTTTCTTAAAAGCATCTACTCTTCAAAGAGTATGGGAGAAAAAATTGTTCTCATTTGCTGTTGTGTGATGAAATAAAATTCAACTTGTGGCAAGTTGACAGGTAATCGTTGAATGTACTTTTTTTTTTCTGAATAAGTTACTTTTTCTTGCCTTCTTTTTTTCTTCCCTGTAATCATTGTGAAAAGAACATTGTAAGGGAAATCCAGGGTGCGGTGGTCCAGTGTTTCTTTTGGGACCCGCGTCCTGTTTCTGGTTAGCTCTGGCACCGAGCCTACAGGGAAGGTCTGGGATATGTTCACGATCCTGTGGATTCTTGCCTTCAGCAGAAGCGTGAACAGTGGCGAGGAATAAGGGAGGACCCTTGTGAGAAATTCCACTGGGGTTTGTTAGTCCATGTGGACTTGTTCACACCCAGAGAGAGCCCACAAAAGCGGCTTCTTCTCTCTGTACAGCACCTTAAGTATGGGGGTGGGGAAATGGGAAGGGGACAGCTTGGAACCAATCCAGAAGGGGAAGGGAGTGACCCAGACCACAAAGGACAATCAATAGAAACAATCAATACATAAAGGAGGGGGAAACCTGGAGACTCTGCCAATCACTTGACATCCTCACTAGAATCTTCCAGACATCAGGGCAAGGCTGTAAAGTGATGGACAGGACTCATAATTGTGATTGACACTGACAATCCCTCGGGAGAAACCAAAAAAGGGTTTAATGTAGGGGTACATGGAAGAAACCATTGTAACATATATAACAGTATAAAACAAAGAACAGATGCACACAGAAAACTGGTAAAATCCAAAATGCACCACTACACCAGGGAGCAGAGAATAAGGAATTATTGTTAATTTAGTAGACTACATGTTTTCTTTTCACTCTAAATAAAAGTATTATGGCAGGGATTACAGGCATTTAGATTGAGGAGTCATATTAATATACGATAATAAGTTCTTTACATGGCTGTGAAGCTTCAAGTTTAAAAATAGTTGATTTGCTCTTAGCTAAAAGTAGGGATTTTAAATGGTCTTGGTTTTACATCATTGAACCATTTGCTTGCTTTCGCTGCAGGGAAGATGTGATTCTCTCCCAGTAATACCCTTTTGGATGCAATGGTACCCTGGGTCTTAATGTGATGTGACAAAGCTTCTGGTCCTTTGGCACAGCTTTTCTTGAAGGTTTTGTTTTACCTTCCTAATGCTCTACAGCTTACTGGTTTGTATGGTACAGTGTATTTTAGTATTGATTTGTGAGAGTCTGAAAAGTATTTCTTTCTCTGTGGGGTAAGGAGAAGAAACTTGGTCTTGTTAAAACATGAATGGACACACAAGTGGGACAGACTGTTAATTGTTTCTAATGTTTCTCTGTGACCTTGCACAAATCACTTAAATTTCACTTTATTGTCCATTCCCAGGTTTTGCTATAGGCTCATTCAGCCAGCTAACAAAGTTGCAGTGAATATAATCTTCTAAATCTGAAAGCCATCACTATTACTCTGCAACTCTGTGTTCTGAATTTAAACCAATGCTTGTCTTTCCTGCACAACACAGGTCTGTTACATTGGGTTCCTTTTGCCCAAAATCACTAATACAGCCCTACAAAAGACAGCATTTATTAACTGTATCCTGTGCACAAAGGATATAAGTTTCATTGTTTTTTAACAATAACACAGAAACCTTTCCATTTATTTCCAAAGTTCAAATAGCTGCAGTGGTGTGAAACAGCTTTGTCTAAGAGAAACATGTGTCGCATTGATATGGAAATGAGCACACCCTGTGCTTCAGTAAGTGCCAGGTTGGCAATGTTCAGTACTGCCACACTTAAGTAAGCTTCTGCATTGTGCTCAAATTCTGTTCAGCCAGCCAAAATTCTAGCAGCTTTTCCTTCCGTGTTAGAAGTAGAGTTTGAAGTAATACTGCTATACCTGACATCCACACGTGTAAAGTTGGATAGAATCATAGTCTTCTCTTTTTCTTGCGAAGTAGCAATATAGAGCTAGTTTTAGATGAATATTATACAATAGTGTACTTAATTTATGGTAAAAACCTTGCAGATAGTTTGGACTTCTGGCTTTGAAGAAGAACAAAATCTCTTCTTCAGAAGGACTTTGTTTTCTATTGTTTTCTGTTTATTTAGCCTTTTGGTCTCTTTCTTTGTGAATTGCAATTAAAGGATATGTTGAACACTGACATGTTAATTAAGTATTAACATTTGCAGTCTATTCTAGGTCTGGAGGCTACTGTTTAGTGGTTATTGTTCTTGCTGTCTTGCAGAGTCCAAGATATGCTAAACATTTGCAGAGACATAAAAAAAATCGTTATTTTCTGGATGGATTTGTAACTTTATATTGAACAGGAAGAAACAAGTCATGATAAAAAACATTTTAGACAAGATGATAAGAGAGAGTTAAGCAAGGGTTATCACAGGAAGATCAATCACTTACTTACCCAAGGCCTTGACTTAGAATTTATTATCAGACAGTATTTATTTATGATGGATGATTACATGGAGCAGACTTTTTTTAGGAGAGACCAGGTCTAGAGGGAATGCCTTAGCAGATCTCAGCTGTGTCAAGTCTCACTGAGGAAGCATGGTAGGAAACCCCCACTCACAGAAACTGTGAAGCAAAATGCCTCACAGTGTTTTCTGCGCTACTTGTCTTGCTGTCATCTGCATGTGGTTCCAGGGTCTGGAGTGCCAAAACCTTCTTTCTGAACTTCCCACATGCCCCATTTCCCAGTGAATGTAAGAGTATGGGAGGGAAGCAGAAGCTGGGGTGGTCCCAGCATGCTGGTAGGGTACAGCCATGTCTCACACCAAGACTGGGGAGAAGAGTCCTGGGTACCGCAGTTTAAAGGCAGCAGTGGTAGTTTCACCTAGAAAAATAGACACAGCTGATTACTGGCATATTACAGCGTTCCCCAAAACCCAGTAATTTTAAATGAAGGGGAAAATTAGACAATTGTATGAGTGAATAATATCCTTTATGTGCTCATGAGGAAGGCAGTCATTAAGATGCCCTTTGAATGAAAACATTGCTGTGTCTGGATGTAATGGGAAAAGCAGGTGTTGCAAGAGTAGGGTGAGGTGGCAAAAAACAAAGGTGGATGTAAGAAAGGTAGGCAATGTTAGATGGTGATTTGCTGTCAGAACTGTCACAGGTATATCAAAGGAGACATCGTGTACAATGGAACAAAGACAATATTAGAATGGTCAGGTTTTAATCAGAAATCAATATTGCCTTTCACCACTACATCCCCACAAATGCATACTACTGGCATAATTGAAAAAAACCCCTCTTATTTTTGTTGGTGTTACTTTCATAAGTGTTCCTAAATGGTCTCATGTTTTTCTGACTCACTGATAGTGAAGTTTCAGCATGAAGACCTTGGCTTATTAGGTCCAGAATTGACACTGCAAATTGTTTTAATCTTTATTAAAAGATATGGAAAAAAAAAGGAAAAAAAGTACTTGAAAAATTCGAGGTATAATTTAAGCGGGGGTTTTAAAGATACATTTTAAAATAAAATCTGTAAAAATATGTAATACAATAAAAAGTAAGAAGTGTTCATTTTATTGGCATCCCCTAATTGTTTTCCTTTGTATATAAAAAGGTTTTAGAAAGGAGTTCCTCTAGTTAAACTATACTGTAGGTAATATTATAGACTTTATCAAATGTCTTTTTTGGAAAAAGAAAAATGTACTTGGAATGGATTCAAGCTATTGTTTTCCCAAATTTTTTGCTCTGATAAAATTTTGCTGGGAACCAAACAAGACAAATAGACAGAAAAGGGAAGAGAACAACAAAAGCTGATGTTGCACTTTTTATTGTTTATGCTGATTTGTATCTTGCAGCTTTGTGAATTAGAATGACAGGTACACTAAACCATCTCTGCATCCAGCCCAAAACCCAGGCTACCCTGCATCAACCACCTTTCAGGGCATGGGTTGACAATGAAATAAAAAGAGGTTCTGTCTTGGTTGGCTAAAATAGATTTCCATCAAAAAGAAAAAGTGGAATAGGAAAGAACAAAAATAAACCAGAGCAAGGAAAAAAAAGTTGCATATAGAACCCAAATCCTATGTTCTGGATGGTGTTGCAGATTAGTCTAAAGAGCAGTGAACAGTTTTGGGACAAAGCGAGCTGGACTTTTCTTATTCAGTGCAATGTAGAATACAGGATTTTACACCACAAGGCTCCTTGCCTGGTATTAAATAGAGCTTTTTTGGTGTGAAATGAATTGTGTGTTGTAATTTGAATATAGCAATCTGACTATTGTGCAAGAGGGATGGTTGAGAGGAAGCATAAATAATAATCTTACTATTTCTTTCTGATGTGTAGATCATGCTGCACATTAGATGATGAAGATTTTTCTGTCCTTTGATATCCTGTACTCTCACAACAAATTATTGCACATCAAAGAAATGAGGTCTGAGTCAAAATGATAGTAAAAGTGATGAGCTAGAAAATAATGTAAAGAGCTAGTACCTATGAAATTACTGCAAATGTCTGAAGAAATGGGGTAAAGGAAATTGCTCACAAAGTTGTTCAAATAACTTAAGGTGCTGTCTGAAAAAGAAATAATCTGGGAGATGACTATTAAAAATGAAATGTGATTAGAAGCTGAAGTTTTTGAAGCACTGTATCTGATACTGTATTACAAGCCATCTTTCCTTAACCTCCTTCCCTGATGAAAGTTTTAGAAAGATTGTAGTGTGGGGACAAGTAGAGGGCAAAAGGATTGCCAATATCGTAGAGCATCTTTCTTATCTTAATCATTAGTCCTTTTCCAGCCATGTCAATTGTGGTTTGAAGTTGTCATCACCAGGAGATTATTCAGTGGTCTATTTGGTATGAATTGATTGTTTTGTTCTCCTTCCTATTAAGATATTTACATAAAAAAAAAAAAAAAAAAGAAGAATGCCTGGAGTGATAGCACTCAATTGATACCAAGAGAGAAAATTGTAGTTAACATGACAGACAGTCCTTTTAGGAAAAAGTTAAGTGAGTGATGTAGAGTGGTTGGGAGACTTGTCCTTTTTGCTGACTAGATTTTTGTGCCATCTGGTCTATTGTCACATCAGTGGAGTCTCTTTCCTACCCACTCAGGAACAAAGCTTCTTCTTACCTTTGTTTAGCCATCTAAACTTCTGTTCAAAGTTCATTTCCCTAGTAGCCTGTACTAAACAAAAATATTTTAAGAGAACATCGTTTTTTCCGCGACAACCTTTTTTTGAGATCCTTTTTGGATCCTTTTGAATAAGTTTCCATGTACATAAATACTGGATGCTAATTCATCCATGGCTGGGTCTCAGTTTTGTTTGTATGGCCAGAGAGGACATGAATGTAAGAACTCTGGAGTAAAATGACATATGGGTTAAACTTTTCTATGAGAGTTTAATCCACAAGATTTAGACCAGAGATGAACAGAAGATGTATTATGTATGCTAGGGGATACTCTTCTTGTTAAGAAAAGAAAAGCAAAAGAGGAGTATGTGATATTTTAGTGAATGTTAAATATTCATGCTGATAATTTTAGTGATGAAATTCACCCTGAAGGCAGAAGGCAGTGTTTCCTGTTACTTAAGAGCACGGGCTTTCCATGACTTCCTGCAGTGAAAGCTTGTCTATAATAACTTTTCTTTCGGGGGTCTCAAATTAGTCACTGAGGTGTCTGTTTCAGTTTTGGAGTCAATAAAATGGTAAAACTAGTATTTTCTCTCTCCCTCAAAAAACATTACTTAAGAATTCAGTGTTGAATTACAGGTCAACAGTGGTAGGTATGTGCTGTATGTGTTCAAAGGCCCAGACTAGCACCAAGATCTCTTGAAGTGGGTGTTACAGACTTAGATATCTAACTATCACATTTCTATCAGGCAACAAACGTAAGTTAGAAATTTTTCAGCTACTGCTTTCAAGCCCTCCCTTGTGCTTCCTTTTTGGCCATAATTTTTCTTTTTTTGTTTTCATTTTCAGAGGGAAAATGCAGAGGATAAGGGTTACTCTAAGTGTGCTCTTGGTTACATATTTGGATGTTATGGGAAATTGAAAAATGAATTATTGCCATGTTTTGTTAAAGATCCATGTGTCTGGACCAGATGTTTATTCTAGAGCCAGTGCTGCTAATGACGAAAGAGATAACTAACCGTAACATGATTGATTTCTGGGTGAAGGTCCATCTTTGCCTCTACCCCTAGCAGCTGTATGTACTTTCTGTATTGCAGAGAATTCACATTTTCTGTATTGAAAAGAATATTATATAGCCTGTCCACTACCAGGACTTAGGGGAGAAAATATGCTGGTGAAGACCACCCAACAGATCAACACTTTCTTTAGGACTACATCCATCCCTATTTATTAAATGTACCTAGACAAGTGAGTTTCTTTTATTATACTTATTTTACTGCTTCTATTGCTTTTGAAGTGTGAATTGTGATTGCTTAGATAAATGCACTGAAACACTGTCTGTTCCCACTCTGGCTTCCTGAAATAGCTCATTATGTTTTTCCGTGAAATGCTGTTTTGCAATTTGCAGCATCAGTCTCAATTGTGTCAATCTCTACACATATCTCAGCAACCTCTTCAGGAGTGATGAGTACGGGTACCGTTTCCTTCTGCTTTCCAACAGTGAAAGAATAATGCTCTCACAAAGCTGTGCAAAATTAGAAGACTATCTTTTTCTGTGCTAACTCCCTATTGTCATGTGTGATTTTAAGTCGGTGTGGTTAAAGAAAAGGATGAGGCATCCCAGATTTCTGGGCGGTCTGAAAAATCTGTTGTCTCCTGTCAGGTTTTCCACTAATGTACTTGAGCTTTCCTTTAAGTCTTGTATCTGAATTTGAGAATCCCCATAAAGGAAAGGAAGAAACAAGGAGTCTCTGAATGCAAGTTTTAAAAGCTGGAAGTAGGAGTAATGGAATCTCAGTGTGTGTCCCTAAAAGATAATATGGTGCTGGTTGCTGAATAGAGCATGCTGTGTGATTTGCTGATGAATGCTGGGATATTTACTTAGATGTAGGATCAACCACACTGAGAGCAGATCAATAATTCAAGCACTTCTCCTGGATGACAAAACTACTGTCTTCCCGTAGCTGAGTTAGGGCTGAAAGGTGCAACACGTTAGTTTATATATTTTCAATAGAATTTTTAAAATAAAAAGCAATAAATTTATTATCTATTCTATGAAGTCATTAAAAAGGGACAGTGCGTAACAGATTGTCCATCATATATTTTCAAAAAGAGTTTCTAATGAAAGATTAGCACTAATTAAATTTAATCACACTGGGAAAAAAATGGACAATTTTCCAAAACATTAAACCTTACTCATAGTTATTCTACTTTAACACTCTAGATATTTATCTCACCTACAGTACCTGCACTTTTAAAAAAAATATACTTATTCCTAAAGACCAGAAACTACTTCCATTATGAACTATAACTGTTCATAGGCAAAATTTTGAATCTTGACGAACCGGTCCCACCAACAGAACAAACTTTCCCTTTTTGCTAAAAAATATACATGGTCATATTAATTGTTGGCAATGTATATTGCTCTCTTTAATCTCTTTCTCCATATTGGCCTATCTTAGCATTTTCCTGTTCAACAGAAAAAGTTGTGCAATTTTAGAGAGTTTGGGGTGTTTTTTTTGCCGCTAGGCTTATTCTAAATTTATACCCATTTAATTGCATATGCTGTCTGCTTGTTTAGTTTAAAACTCTTCTGTTCTTGATTGCATTTGCTATCATCTTTGGCTATGTTTTCAGTAAAGTATAATCAGAAAAATTTACCATTTCTCTTTTTGCCTGCTTTCTTTTCTATTTTTTTTCTAACTCCTAAAACTAAGCTGAACCAAAATTCATCTGATCTTTAGTTAGGTTAACATCCCAAAAAGGAAAAAGACATTGTTAAATAAATGAGTTTGTATTGCTTCTGAGAAAACTGTCTTCTGTTTCTACTTAATTTCCTTCAATATGTTTGAGTCCATTCAAGTATTTCCATTAGGAAAAAAAGCAAAAATGGGGTTTATTGCAGAGTAAATACACTGACACATAGAAATCGCATTTGATGCAATTAAATACCCTTTATTTTTTATCCTCGCTGCAAACAGAGGATGCTTTCAAGGACCATGACAGTAAAAACTTGGCACCAGTCAAGTACGTGAAATTGACTGGTTTACTTTTAGAGAGTCTTTAAAGATTTCTCTAGACACTTCTGTACATGTTTCTGCAGGCTGAAAAGACTTCTACCCTCAGAAACTCTCTGTAATGGACTCAGACATCAGGGCTTTTTAGCACTGATAAAATAACAGCCTGTCAAATACTTGATGATGGAGGGAAGGTAAGTTGATCACTCAGCTGACTGACCAAGTCACAGTCTTAAGATTTCAGGGTAGAGGGAAAAATGTTGCTTTTGTTAAGGCTTTCTCTCACATTAAGGTGCCAAGAAGTCAGGTGACGTGAAGCCAATCTTTTTAGGAGATAGCTTTTTGCCCAAAGCCACTTTTACGTTTCTGCCTTTTATTTAGTTCACACTTAACTCTTTTAACATAATCTTGTGTATCATTGGTAGAACATGAGCTAATTTCCTTCAGAGTGAGTTTTCTCAGGCAGTGCTTACTTTTTTTCAATGACAACTTTCTCATGCTGAGTTTTGAGCCATGCTTCTTTGGGCCCCAGTCATGTCTCAATGCTTGTGACAGACTTTTATAAAGCATCAGGAAAGCTCCCATGGTCTCAGTGACTCCTACTGGTGGTCTAAGGGTTGCAGTTGCTGCTGTTGTAGGACATTTTCATTCCCCTCTTTCTCTGCAAAGATCTACATCTGGACATTTGAACCTCTGATAAAGGAGTGGAGCACTGACTCTTGGGTTCTTTGTATTCATGTGATTTAGTTATGCACACCCTCTAGTCACTTGTTGTCTGTCTGCTATGGAGATACCACCTGTGTCCGTCATTCACACACTGTACCTTGCTAATGACTGTGCGGTATGCATGCACAATGCTGGTTTTGATCTGACATTTGCATTTGCACCCATTTCAAGGTCCTTTTATACTTCCAGAGCAGTGCAAATGGGCAGTGGTGGCATGTATCTACAGATAAGGCCCCCTTTAAATAGGAAGGGTTTGGTTCTGTCACCCTGACTCATTTCAGGTAATAAAATGCCCTAAAAGTACTTCTTGGTTCAGTGTGCCTGTTTATATGACAAAGTGCTGTTTATGTGAGAAAGGGTGACAAAATCAGGGTGTTTGCGCTTGAGCCCAGTGTTAGGATATTAACTCTGCTATGGGAGAAGTGCTGTCATCAAAGAAATGCTTGATTCTGAGAGAGAAAGAACAAGTCAGTAGGATACCGCACCTGGAGGAGCACAAGCAGTTATTATGCTTCATTAATTGTCAATATTTCCCTTCTGTAATCTAGAGCTGCATTGGCAAAATTGGTTGCAGAGCTCAGGATAAACTCTAGTGGGTTGCTGGCATCCAGGTAAACCAGATGGCTTAACTAATGTGAACTGAGTGTGATTGGTTGTAGGCAAACAGAAGACAACTTGGTCAAAATGCCTTCTATTATATTTTCAAGGATGCTCCCCACAGAAGAAAATATTGCTTTGAAATGTATTTGTTTAGAAGAAGCTGCATCCACAGGGCTCATATTACCTCTGGAAACTTGAGACTGAAAGTTTGAGAGGAATCACTGTGCATAACAGACTCTACACTTACGAGCTACATTTTCCCAGCATGCATAATTCTGAATATTGAGTGATGGCAATTACTAAGGGCATTTGAAGAGTGAGACATTGAGGAGTGTTGTCATATTATATTAGTTATGGGTAATCGCTGCTGACTTTGGAACGGTGATGTGAAAATTAGACTACTTCAGGAGCTCAATTTGGAAGCTGGGAGAGTCATGCAAGGTGACAGATCTGTACCAATGCAGGAGATGTCTTGGAGGTAGGTAACTGCTGTTTCATGCATAAGTAGTCAGAGTCCCAATATTTTTTCTATGCAAATCAATGTCAAAATTCAGGTTAACCTGATTAGGATCATCTCCTTGCAGAAAGGGATTTTATGTTGCTGCATCACAGATAAGAGTTATAATTGCATTTTAGATGGAGAAAAGTTATGAATTCCATCATTTACATAATATGTTGAATCTAGCAGCCCTAGGAAAGTTCTTAATATCAGTTACTGTCTGTATAGGACAATTCTTATTCAGAGAAACAAATGAGGAAGGTGCTCTTTTGTGAATTTAGGAGGGCAATTTGAATTGGTATGCATGGTGTGCATTTGTGCTGATCCTGCATTATGCATTTCTCATAGATGAATCACTAACTCACATTTGGTGAGAATACTTTGAACATTCCAGCAAACTGCTTGCTCATCTTTGGTAGTTTGCCTAAAACAGTGTGATCTCCATAGCTAATGATGCTTAAGGTTTTTTGTTGCATCTCATCCCTCATCTGCATGGGGTCACCTTTGCCATTTTTGAAGAAAGACTCCCACAAAAGAAGGGTGTTCAGGAAACATTGACAGAGACCTGCAATATTTCTTGGGGAGGAAGGAAGATTCTCTCTAATCTGTGCTACAAGTAATAAAATGTGGCAAGGCAAATAATTTTTCTTCTCTGCAAAAGTTCAAATAAACCGTAAGGGAGATATTATGAACTCCTCCAGCATATAAAAACCCTCAGGTTCTCATTCATTCACAAAGTGACAATAAAGAATTTGTGTCTTGCATATTTATTATTTTCAGATGTCAGAAGTATTGCTTTCTGTTATGATTTTAAAAGATTTTCTGGTAAACCCCTCATGTCTTCCAAGGAAGATGTGTATTATACCAGGAAAAGAATTCTTTTGCTATCATAATATAATCTGTATTTAAGAATGGAATTAACTGTATTCACAAAGAACTGTTTTTAACATCTGGTTATCTAGATTAGGAGTGCTGCCAATGTAAACAGAATTTTCAAATGGGAAAATTTTATTGATATGGAATTACCATGATATGGAATTACTATGTAGTGGCTTCCTGAACACAATAAAGTATGTCAGTGCTAATATTTGCATAAACCGTGTCTTGTTAGGAAGAAGTATGTGTTGCAGTGAGGCTGCTTTAGTAGGTTGTTTTCCTCAATATAGAACACTCAATGGTCTTGGCAAATATATAATTTCAAAGTTACTTCCCCTGATTTGTCTCAGTTTGTTACCTCATTCCACCTTTCCAAACAGTGAGACTCCTATTTCAAGAATGGATCTAGTGTTATCACCAAAATTAGTTCTTAGCTGATAAATCCACACATTAATGCAATTTTTTTGACCATTGAAAATTATAGAAATGCTTTTTTGGATATGCTCTTTCAAAGTAATTTCTTGGCTTCTTTATTCCCGTGCCACTTTTTGCTTTTGTAAAACCTTTAAGTGGTCTGACAGAAAAATACATGGGCTGCTGTTTAGATTATTGTTCACATTATTTTAGGATTAAAATGGGAATATTGTCTTTTAGTGTGCTATCAAGTATTTACAGTGATATGCATCCTTGACCATTAGCCTTTCTTAAGAATGTAAAAGCAAGAAAAAGCAGAAAAATGAAGAAACTTTGAATACATGAATTCCTATTATGTCTTGTATATATAGCTCCATTCTCTAGGTAGTAAGAGTCATGCTGATTGTAAGTACACAAGAACTGTGCAATTTTTAGTACTTAAAGTAAGGTTTGATTTTGTGTCTTTAGACAGCTCTGGCCCCTATTTCTTTATATTTCAAGCAAAGCATAATTTACCTAAAACTCGGAAATAAAAATGGAGCATAATATGCACTGAAGCTGTATTCATTATATGATGGTAGGTGTTGGTTGTGACAAGATTGATTGTATTGTTACCTGGCCTACTTTTTGTGTAATTTCTGTATTAATTTTCACAATCTTTCTAAGTATCTGTCTAAAAGGGGTTTTAGAGATGAAATAGTGGGGAGAATTTTTTCTTTTCAAAGCAAACACTTGGCTTTTCTCCCAGAAAGTGCTACTGCTATATTTATCTTTCTCTTTTGATAACTCTGGGGTACAGGGGTTAAACTGCAGTAAATCTTTAGTGTATACTTTGTATTGCATATTTAATTGTGTCTGTTCCCTGATAGACAAGTAAGAACCTTAACATTATCAGTTCTGCAGTCTAAAATTATTTATTGCATTTTTTCCATAAGTGAATGCAGTGACAGTACAATGAAGCTTTTTTTTTCTGGAATCAGGTTGTTGATTTTTGCCACCATTTGAGAAACTTGAAAACAATAGGAAACTCTTGAATTTGGTGCCTTTGCATGTACTTGGAGAAAGTAATTTTAAATAGGACAGCACTGTATCATTTCAAAGCACTGAAGAGTAAGTAATACAAAATCAACCAAGAGGATAATCTCTGACATTTACAAATATTTATAATGGCATTAGTTCCAAATAAGTTAGCTGAGGCAATTTGAACCTGTAGACCTGAACAAATAAATAAACATGGCTTGCCACCAGCTTTTTCAGAAATGTACCCATGTTGCTGTGAAGCTTCGTGTGTGCATCCAAATAAGTAAGGAGGTCTACCAGATTTCTCTGGGACTCCCTTCAGTCAAGACACTGTCTGCTTTATTAGGAAGCATTTCACAAACAGGTAAAAATGTTGTGGCACAGAATTTCTGGACTTTCTGGAATTTGTACTGCAGTATTTTAGTGCTAGTCTAAAACTAATGGGTTTGCTAAAGACTTGGAGACAGGGCTTAAAGTTGAATTTAGTTTAAATGAAATGTCCCAGATTGGCAGGTCTGGCAATAGTTTCCTTTGCTTGACCATGAAATGACTTTGTTCTTTATGGAACTCAGTGCAATGGTTAGAGTATGTTGCCAGTGTGAGCCAGACCTTGCACTTGATCCCAAACTGACTTTACCAAATTCACTGAGCCCAAGCCAATGCTTGAAGCAGTTTTCCACAAGCTCTGAGAAGTGCAGGAGAATAATAACTGAGTAAATAAATAAATAATAACTGTGTAAATTTTTGGCATGAGTGGAGTGTTCACTTAGGAAGGAGAGCTAAGCATGGGTGTGCCTGCTTTTCCTTAGCCTCTGTTCCCTGCAAGAAGGCCAAGAGCATCCTGGCCTGTATCAGGAATAGTGTGGCCAGCAGGACCAGAGAAGTGATTCCTCCACTATACTCAGCCCATGAGCACTTTGAGTCCTGTGTCCAGTTCTGGGCCTCTAAATTTAGGGAGTATGTTGAGGTGCTGTAGCATGTCCAGAGAAGGATGGTGAAGCTGGTGAAGGGTCTGGAACACAAGTCCTGTGAGAAGCAGCTGAGGGAGCTGCAGGTCTTCAGCCTGGAAGAAAGGAGGCTCAGGGGAAGGCTTATCACTCTCTACAACTGTGTAAAAGGAGGTTGTAACCCCATGGGGGTCAGTTTCTCCGCCCTGGCAACCACCAATAGGACAAGAGGATGTAGTTTTAAGCTACACCAGGGCAAGTTTAGGTTGGGCATTAGGAAAAAGTTTTTCACAGAAGGAGTGATTGGGCATTGGAATGGGCTGCTCAGGGAGATGGGGTAGTCATTGTCTCTGGAGATGTTTAAGAGATGTTTAAGAAAAGACTGGAAGTGGCTCTTTGTGCCATGGTCTAGTTGACATGGTGGTGTTAGGTCACTTAGGTTGGGCTTGATGATCTCAAAGGTCTTTTCCAACCTAGTTGATTCTGTGATTCTGTGTGCGTCAGCAGTCTGAGGGCCAAAGGAGTTTGAAAACTAATAAGCAGACATTACAACAAGTCATACTCGGAGACTCAAGTGTGCAGGGTGAAGGTGACCACTAGCAGAGACCCTCCATAGCACAACATGCATCAAGGTCCCAAGTCCCTTCATCAGCAGTGCTCCTATAACCTATAGCCCTCCAAACTCAACTCCAAACCCTAAATATTTGCCCTGAGAACCACCTAAGATTTAAACTAACCTGATGTGGTATTCAAAACTAAAAGCTTTACTTAAAAGTAGGGAATTTACAGAAGCATAACTGAGAGTTAAATTTGTCTTCTGAAGCCTTTATTTCTGGTAGTTATGTTTAAGATGGAAAAAACCCAGCTTGACTTCTTGTTCCCCAGAGTGAATTTGTGGGTTTGAGATTTGGAAGAAAAAGTAATTTTGCTGGTATACTGAGATATTTAACCTGCAAATCTATAAGAGAAGACAAAAATGCAATTCTCACAATGCTTTAGTTGCATTTATTTAGAGGAAAACCACATTTAGAAACTAGAAACAGTGCTAAATGCCAATTGTAAGATGCATGCTTTAGTGCTGATTTCAGGCTACCATCTGTTCTGTAACAAAAAGGCAGTCTCAGTTTCTGGGTCAGGAAAAAGGTTTTGGTTGTAACTTTGTACTTGGAGGATGTCATGTGCTTTACACCAATTCACTCCTGTGGTGCTGTGCAGTAGGAGGTCATCTGAGAAGTTTAAGATAACCCAGGACAATTTAAATCACACAGTTTTAGCAAGGGTCTGTTAGTTTTAAGCACTAGCACAATTTGGCCAAGGACTATGTGTAGATTGATTCTTCAGGGTTAGTGCACATCTCAGTAGGACCTGGAGGCTTGCTGGAAATGGTTTTATGTTTATTCTTTTTCAAGACTTCTTTATAAAGAAGTTTCTAACTGGGTGATACTTTCTGGTTTATACCAAACTTTTGTAATGGTGAAATTAAGAGTACAGGATGATCATCCATCCTGTCTGTAACTGTAACTACAGCCTCCTGGAATATAAATCTGTTGTCCCATTCTCTATATTATTGTTTTAATGAATAGCAGCTTTTTGTAAAAGATGTCACACAAGCAGTCTTCTGAGTTAACAGCATACTATATATTCAAAGTTTTTCAATTGAGTTTTTATAGGTACCTGAAAGGGCAAATTGTTCCATTGCCACAGTGTGTGATCTAACGGCTTTGTGTGTATGGGGTTTTGTGGGAGCTGAAAGACTTGGGTTTTGTTTCCAATTTTCTGAAATTACACTTCTGACCTATTTTTTTGCCTTCATTTTCCAAATGAAGTTCATATATTCTTCATGAAAAAAAGATACTAGCTGTTAAAGATTTTCATTTGCTGGAGTACTGCGTTATCAGGTTTAGTTTGGGTTGCTTAGGAGAAACCTAGGAAATCAATTTTCAAAAATATCACCACTTTGGAAATGAATTTTGAGTATTCTAAGTAAGGATGGAAATGTCTTGAAATTGGCATAAGAAAAGCCATCAGCATTGAATGAGGATCTAGTCTTCCTAATGTGGTCTTCCTTCCTGTCTCTACTGGCAGCCTAGGGAATGGAGCATCCCCAGCGTGTGTTAGAATTCACTTGCACTGGGAAGTTTCATCTGAGGATACAGGAAACCCACAAGACAGACAAGCTGGTCCTAATTGCCAGTCTGGTGTTGGAATTGTCACCCATCTTCTACGAGAGTCAGGGAACACTGAAAGTCAACATCTTTTACACAAGAATCAAGGGAAACTGAGATTACAGGCCCTGTTCCTGGGGAGTGGTGTGTACTTGGCATGGCTGGATCGCCAGATAAGCACAGGCATGCTTCCCAGGGAATGGACTTCACGACCCCTCTCTCCCTTCATCTGTGGCATGAGTGGGCTTCTTGGAAGCCCCACTGCCTGTCCCTGCCTGTCCCGGTTCCCGGGATGGTGCCCTGTGGGCTGGCCTGCTATCCTGATGCAGGATGGCAGGCCTGTATTCTTGCCTCCCATGCCAATGTCAGTAAATCACTTGTAACTTTTTCAGGGACTGGGGTCCTTATGTTTGTCTGCTGTGGGGTTGTTGGATTAAGTTTATGAGTTTTGAAGTAGGATTTAAGAGTTTTAAGGTTTATATTACTGTTTTTATTGTTTTGTATAGTGGTTCAAAATGGCTCCCTTGTCTTTTCTCTGTACCTTGTTCATTATCCTCCATGCTGTGTACCCTTCTTCCCCAGTTATTTTTAGTTCRAATTGATACATGTTGTACCCCCTTCCCTGCCACAGCCCAGTTACAGCTCCTGATTGGTTCCCTTTTCCCGCTCTTTCGAGCTGTCACTCCCAAGCAGTGTAACACCCCCTCCCTGTCCATTACCCCTGGCCCTATCCCCTTTTTCCAGAAGAGTCCCCAGGAGCTGTACTGTRGTTGGGTGGCATCAGAATCTTCCCCTCCCACTCCGATTTCATTGGTTGCTATGTTGATTGTCAGACCCCAAACCACACCTTGTTGTACCCCTATTGGCCCCATGTTCTGTACCCTCCCCTGATTCCCTTGCATAAAATCCCCCTGCATCCTTAGGTCGCGGTCTCTCTGAGGCACCGGCCCTGGGGTGTGAGGAACCCGGTTTCCCCCAATAAACCCAGTTGCCACTTGAAGCCTTGGAGAGTCCCGTCTCTTCTTCTGTGTGCTGTAGCTACGAGCTGCTGAGAGGCCAGTTGAAAGAACCCCAAGATTTGTCGCTTGGTCGGGGCTGACTAACAGAGCCCGCACCGCGACAGTCTGCTTTGCCTTTTCTTGCTCTGGATCTTCACTTTCAGGTTCAGTGATGGCCTCCCAGTGCATTTAGCAGCCTGTAATGTTGATAGGTGGATTTAGCCAACTAATCATATGTTGTGCTAGAAAGTAACTGCTTGGATTGCAGTCTTTGACATTCAGTGCATTTTCTGGAACTTTCTGAATAATTTTCTGTCTTTTTTTCTCCTATTGACCTTTGAATGCTAATAATTGAATCCTGTCTTTATTCAGAGAAACATGGTCAATGGCTCAGCAAGGCTGCACGTATCACAAACACTTGTGAGTTTACCTTGCTGTAATGGAAGCTGAGGACAGAATCCAAATGGAGAGATTAGAGCTAAAACTTAGAAGTAAAATGAAGTTCACAAATGGTTTATTTGACAATTTAGTTTATTTGTCTAGCTGCTGCCATCCTATGTAATCCACCTGTTCCATCTTGATAAAGTGATCATTAATCTTTCAGAAACATGCCTCTGTTTTTTCTGTGCTGGTGCACACAACTAATGCATGTCATTAATGCCATCCAGAGGGAGCAGTTTGGAAGATGAGAGGATAATTTACTCACCATGTGCATTTAGTCCTTGGCCTCCTTGCTGAGATACCCCTGCTGGTTTGGAGTCTGTTTTCATATATCAACCTGCCCTACCTGTGATAACCAGAAATGTAGAGAGTATACTAGTTTAATTCAGGGATAGGATGGTACAAATTCTGGTTTCAGTCTTTGGAAGTGAGAAAGGTCTGTTCTGCTTTAATTTGCAGACAGATGCCCAGTTCTGGCATTGCTACTTCGGTAGGAATTGGGAGCTAGGAAAGACTGTGAGATAATTACAATCACTAAAATATGAACAGACTTTCATCTATATTAGAGAAACCAAAGACTTTGTACAACAAGCAGATAATAGTCATTCAAATGGTCAATAAACATTATCCAATAATAAAAGTGTAAAAAAGCTTAAAAATCAGCCGATGTACAGTGCTTGCATCATTTTGGTGTACTCTGGTCTGTGCTGACACCATCATAAGCAGTAGCAGTCCATCGGGAATTTGAGTGTGTTTCAGTGAAGCATTTAGGATGAGGGGAAAAGTCTTCCTCCTTCATCATCACTGGAGACACTGTCCAGAGGATGAGGCTCATCTGGGACCCCACAGCTGCTCTTAGTGACTGGCCTCCAGAGAGTTTTTTCTCCCTCTCTCTGCATTTTCCTCTCTCCTGTTCTCTTTTCTCTGCCCTTCTCTGCTTTTTTGTTTTTTTTCCCCCCCAAGATTACTTTGTCTATTAGAGTCGATGTGTGTCATCGGCAATGGATCCTGCTAATAAATCTGTGTGCACATTACCCTGCCTCAGCATCCTTTGTGCAGCAGGGAAATTGATGATCAAGGCTGAAGGAAAAGGCTGTAAGAGGAAGTGAAAGATGGTAATTCAGACAGGTGAAAGCTGAAGACGAAAGAGGGGTCAAGGTGCAGGGCTTCAGGCCAGACATAGTGCTGGTATGGATATGCTGCTGTAGTTGTGCTGATCTCTGCTATCAAAGTGCTCTTTCTGAGCATACAGTTTGTAACAGGAAAATTATGGGATGCTTTCAGCATTCTCTGCAAAATTGCAGTTTTTCTGAAATAAACACATCTGGGCAAGGACACCAGGGCACTGGTATGTCAGGCACAAGGACTCTTAGTGCCAGCAAATGTTTGTAGGGGCCAGAGTATGTCTGTGCATATTGAAGAAAGGAAGATGCATGCAGAGGCACAGGCTTGCATCCTCAGCAGGACCCAGTATGTTTCCTCTGACAAAATGGGATGCAGAATGTGTCAAAATGATTCTTCTGCCCCTGAATCACTCTGGCCTTTCTAGTTTGCTTAAGTGTCTATTAAATTGTTTCTCCTCCTTCCTGCTACAGAGGGTTATGGACATTGTGTTATCATAGAATCACAGAATTGTAAAGGTTGGAAAAGACCTCCAAGAGGATCAAATCCACCATTAACACATGCAGGGAAGCAAGCATCCCAGTCAGTGAGCGCTCCTGAGGCCTTGTTAGCCCAAAGGCTGGCTCCTGCAGCTGCTGCAGGGCTGAAATCCCCACTGTGAGGTGGGCTGAGCATTGCATCACACCAGCAATCCCTGCCTCTGCCTGTGACTCCCAGCAGAGCTCCCAGCACCCATCAGAAGCCTGTCTGCAGATCTGTAGGGCCAGGAGGCTCTGTAAAATGACCTATTTCTACATTTGCTACTCTGTGCTTAGAAAGGCAGACTTAGATTGATCCTTATTTTTAGTTTTGTTTCTCTTGTGTGTATGCTTAATTGTATATTCCATGGAAAACCATAACTGGGTGGCATTCACAAAGAGATACAATATAAAATATAGTGTTATTTTTTTCTATTCATGAGTATTTGATAGAAAACAGCAGGTGTTATATTTTATCTTGGAGCAGAAAACATTCAAGGAAGTAGAAAAGAAAAACCTCTCCTTTTCCCATGGGTATGGGATTGATAAATTATTCCAATGATAGATAAGGATAAAACTCAGGTAACAAAGCTTTGGGAAAGAAAATCACATAGTGATAGTAATAGTGATAGTAATAATAGCAATAATAAAAGATGAATGTATGCTTTCACTGCTAAAGCCTTGTTTGGATGCAGAGCTGCAAATCTTTGCATTTTATTCCTTCTAAAAGAAAACTTTTTATTGCTCTTATATTAAAAGAAGCAAAAAAACCCAACCTACTGTACAAATGGAGTGGATTTGAGGCTTTGACTGACAGTAGATGTCCCAAAGTCTTTAATTTGTACTTGCTTTTCTACATTCATGTGTGTCATGAAACTGAAATCCCAGTATATAGGAGAAATTTGTAACTCCAGCTGTCTTTGCATCTATCAAATAAAGAGAATAAATATCCAAATTCTTCTAAGACCCAATAAAATTCTCAAGGGAGGAAGGTGAAATAAGAGAAAAGGAGCCACATGCCTCTCCCTATTGTTTCCATTGGCTTGCTCTTGATTATGAGGAATATTTCTTCAGCATGTTTCTCCCACTGCTCTTGAGCTACTCTTACTATCTAGTAAATACATCGTATACCCAATGCGTTGTTGAGACTCATTCAAGGCTCCCTGCGGTGGTGTGGTGCTGCTCTCAGGGAACTCCCATTTCTGGCCAGCTCGAGCACCGATGCCGCAGTATGGGTATGGTTCTGTACTCTGGGATGCATCCCTGATCCTGTGAGTTCTTGCCTTCAGCAGAAGCGTGAACAGTGGCAAGGAAGAAGGGAGGACTCTTGTGAGAAATTCAACTGGGGTTTATTAAGTCCTTGTAGTAGTTGTACACACCCAGAGAGAGCCCACAAAAGCGGCTTCTTCTCGCTGCAGCACCTTAAGTATGGGGGTGGGGAAATGGGAAGGGGACAGCTTGGAACCAATCCAGAAGGGGAAGGGCGTGACCCAGAACATAAAAGACAGTCAACAGAACCAATCAATACATCAAAGGGGAGGGGAGAACTAGAGACTCTGCCAATCACTCGACATCTTCACTAGAATTTTCCAGACATCAGGGCGAGGCTGTAAAGTGATGGACAGGACCCATAATTGTGATTGACACCGGACAATCACTTGGGAGAAACCAAGAAAGATTTAACATGGGCTACGTGGGACAAACCATTGTAAAACAAAGAACAGATGCATACAGAAACTGGTAAACCCAAAAAACACACGACAACAGTTCCTGGTCTATTACATGACATCTCTAAGCACGTCCTCAGAATGCCTGGCTTGAGAACAGCATCACAGTTTCCACCCCATTTTTTGGTCACTCTGAACCCTCCTTTTTAATTTGATGCTCCTCAATTCTGGGTGACTTGCTGGCTGCTCCTGCCAGGGTCTGCTCTGCTTGGCGCTGTGTGCCAGGTCTGGGTCTGCTGTGCAATCTGCTGTGCTGTGCCTGGGATCTGCTGTTTCTGGGGCTGCTGTTATGGGCTGGAGGTTGGTGAGAAAAATCCATGTGGAGAGTTTCACCAGTGAAATCCACACCTAGACCCTAGCCAAGATAAAATTTACCAGATGGTCTCGGTGTTGGCTAGAGTCTGTCATTGGAATAATTCAAGACAGTGTCAAGAACAGTAAAAACAAAAAACCCAAACATAACAAAACCAGAAAAACCCCACAACAACAACAACAAAAAAAAAATCACTGATTTTTATGGACTAGATCATGAGCTCTGTGCACAGTCTTATACTATTTAAAAAGTTTTGTCTTGTTCACTCCACCCAATTAATCAACATGAGAAAAAGAAATGATTGGAAGTTGTTTGTAATGAATACAAGAGAATTGACTCACAAAATGGGTCCACATTCTTATATATTCATGCAATCCCTTGCTGATTATATCATTTTTAGATATTCATCTGAATTGGTGATGAATCTCTTCTGTGTATTCTTCACTCTTTACCTATCTCAGGTATATTTAGATAACTAGCTGGCTGTGGTGCTGTGCAATTGATTTTAAATTAATGCTGGATAGTAGAATAGTTGCTTGTGGTACAAAATAATAAATGTAAGCATCTCTGAGGTCTGCTCAAAAGTGTTTTAGAGATCATTGTTTAATCAGACCTTGAGGAACTGGGCACAAATCTCTGCAAGTCAATGAAATTGCTTATGCAGAGCTGAGTGTGGTATAGTGAGCTATGAGTTGGGTTTGCAAAGCTTCTGAATGCACAGAACACCATCTGAGGTAAGCCTTTCTTGTTGGCCTTGGTTGAACATAGGGAAAACTTTTAATACTTTGAAATTTGCTGGAAAATAATGAATGCAAAGGTGAAAACCTACTATAATGGAACAGAAAGCATTCAGGTATTTAGGACACTAAAATTACATAATGGTAAATAAAAATCTGAATCTCTGCTTTCCTTGGCCTGAAACAAGGACTTAAACTTAGTTATCTCTCTTTTCTGAGGTCAATGCAACATAATTTACCATTTGGCTTTTCTTTAGGTCATTCTTCATCTATTCTCTGACATGGCAAACAAATCTAAGACATGCTTCCAACACAAAAGTACAAATGCTTCATTCTGGAAATCTTCGCATGTAATAAAGTTTTGTAGGAAATTAGGTTAAACTTAACATTTTTTTCAGCTAGCTTGCCAGCTAAGGGTACATCCCCTTACCCCCGAGTAAGGCCTCTGACCTGTGTCTTCAAAACAAGTGAGTTTTGTGTTGGGCATCTACCTACTCTTTGGAGGTAAAAATGAGTGATACCTTGTGATTTTAAAAGTTGGAAGTTTTGATATGGATGTCAACATAGATGTTTAGACTTGATGATATATTATGTAGAAGCTCATTGGAACTTCACCAGTTGTATTTACCCTGGGAAAATGATGCCTCTCTGCTAATGTCTGTATGTTAAAGACAAAGATGGGCTTATTTTGAGTTTAGCTTATTAGCAAAAAACTCAGGATCCACTCTCTTGGACTGATGGATCGTAAATGGGCTTAGAACTGAATCAGGGATTTTGTGTTGTGTTGCCATTCATTAAGGAGACTGGAGTAAAAAGAAAGGGCTGAAGGTCTGACTTGCTTGGCAGGCAGCAAGGGAGAAATCCTGAGCTTGCAACTCTGCCATTCAGTTTAAAAATGTTGAATGCATCTGACAAAATGGATCATTATTCCAGCCTGGTTTAATTCTCTCTGAAACTTTTGTAGTCTGACTTTCCCCAACAAATGCAAAGGTTTCTCGTCTTCTTTGGGCATGTCCTGGAGGATACCTATTGTTCCCAGCTGCCTTTGAACTAACTAAGCTGCAGCTCAGTTAACAAGACTCAGTTTTTCCAGTTGTATAATTTGAATTGGTCAAGCAGGTGAGAAGAGAAATTAAAGTAACTGAGCCAGAATTACAATTACATTTTTGTGGCAAAATTTGACATAAGAAATATGTCCTTTTATGGGTTCTAGCGGAAGGAGAAGATATATTTTACAAATGCAAAGGAATTTTTGTTGAACCATTCTTACCCATTTTTCTTGAAGTGAAAGGAGGGAGTCAAGTTCTGAAGCAATTTATTTTAAAATCAAAAACCTGACTAGCAGGTTGCAAGGAATAAAAAATAATAAAAGTGTGTTTGTGGACTAATTTATATACTTGGAAGGTTTTGTCTGTTATTTCCTTTGACGTTGTCCTCTGTTTATCTGAGATACTACACAGATAAGAATGTTTCACTCTCTTGACACACAATACTACAGATGTTTAATATAATTCAGAAAAATAAAAATGTAATATTTTAGTAAGATTTTGCAGACCCTAATGATGATTTTGAATTCTTACAGTCTTTGTTGATAGGGCTTTTTTTTCTATCTGATCAATGGTCCAAACATTATAAAATTAGTATGTTATAGTAAAACATATACATTGGCTTTCACATTTTTTCAGTGATGGAGGCGTGCTTCCTTATTGTTAGAGTATTGCATTTCACCTTATTACCTACTCTTTGATCCAGTTGTATGCTAAAAATACTCTTATAATAGATAAAACGTTTTGATGTTGAAATTATTAAGCTTACTAACAGTAAGACTAGAGCTAACACCAAGCTCTGCCACATACATTTTGACTGGTCCTGAGCCTTCTTCCCTGTCTGTTAAAAGGAAGGAGTGTTGATAGTTCATCCTTTCTCCCATTCTTCTAGAAGAAACTTATTTTGCAGAGTGTTTAAACGTAACTTAGATGCTGCTATATCAGAAGTTTAAGTATGTGTTTTCAGCTTTGCTTAAAAGAGCATAGATATATGCCATTAAATCCTTTCTTAAATCAGGATCATGGACTGAAGGTTATTCAACGTAAGAAGCACCTTGAGAGTGTGCCTGTGCTTGTACCCTATATAGGGGCACCTGCAAGGAAAGAGAGTTCAGAAGGCTTGAGTGGTATAAATGCTTGTGAAGGGTTTTTAGTACAAGGTCACTTGGATAATCACCACAAAGTGAGAACATTTGGTTTTGTCTTGGGTTCTTTTCAGAGAAAGAACTTCTCTTCATGTCTGCACAAACATTTTCACACATCAGCGTCGCTCTTCAGGCTGTTCCTGGCGCTCTGGACCTACATCAGTTCTGCTACCACAGTGTGTCTGGAGGTTGGGCTGAGGTTTCAATTTATCACACTGGAGGATTCATTTATGGTCTGTTTCTTCGATTTCATCATGATTCTACCAGGGCTGCATGTGAAACTGCTCTGCAATCCTATTAAATTGGGAATGACTTTGTCCCACTGTCTGCAAAGGAGGAGTCAGCAGCTGCTGTCAGAAACTACTGAGAAATTGAGACAGTGATTTCTTCCCTGTTTCTGTCTTGCTAAACTAATGGTAAGCCAAAGAGCCCAGCAGGGAGTCAGGTCTGGTCTGGTCTCTTTGCCAGTCAATGCTGACTGTGAACATGATGTAAATAACAACTCAACATACAGTCCTGGCAAACATTGGCTTTATTGGCAATCAGTACGAAAGGAGTGTACTTGTTTCTTTGCAGAATTGGGCTGCTTATGATTGGAGTTGGTGGAACAGAGGTTAGATGGCAATTTTACTTAATCCCATGCTTGAACATTAATTTAAAACTTCTCTTTTCTTCCCTGAGGAGAAGATTATCTGTTTGGCTTAACATTCAGTGGTGTTTACACTGTGCCTGGATGGCTCACATAATTTCATTTTAAAGTCTGAAAATAATTTTTCATTTTGAATCCCCTTTCTATCCCCAGAACTCAGAAGGGAGCTGGAGATTGTTTTAGCTGCCTCATCACCTATGGGCCGTTGCATTATGTTTAGTTTTAACCAAGTCGTGTATAAACAAAATGCTTGCTATTGGGCATTTCTCCTGAACATTGAGGAGCTAGGATTCATGTTATTCTGTAGGAAATATGAATTGATAAACACATGTTTTTCCTCAATACATGATTAGTAAGAGCCATGTGAGGGTAGTGAGGATTAGAACTATCCAAACAGCAAAAGAATTAAAAAAACCAAAAATCTGCCAAGATTTTAGTTATTTAGGGAAGAGACTGTATCAAACTGTATATTGCTTCTCAAAAAAAATCTTATTTGTATTTTAAAAAATCTGAGTTATAGTTGGTGCAGCTGAGTGTTTCCTTCAGGTACTGGGTGTTGAATCTCATGTGACCGACTTTCTATGGGGAGCAAGACATCCTTCTGGAAGACAGTAAACACACTTATATTTACCTTTCTCACGGGGAATCAACCCCCCCACCCCAAACTGCTTAGAAAGGTACTGATGCTTCCTTTTACTTCTTTTTAGTTACATCATTTTTAACCTGTGTTCCCTAGTGCTTATTTTCCAGTATAAACTATGTGTGATTGATTCTGTGGGGTGACTAAAAATTAAAGCATGATGTAACTAACTCTAATTGCACTTTCATTTGTAGCTCAAGCTGTTGTCTCCTTATGTCCCATGAGATCAAGATCTGCCATCAGCTCTGAAGCCAATTTCCATCAGACATTTTAAACAAGACATAGAGAGCAATGTGTGCAAATCTGTAAATCAAAAACAAACAAAAAAGTTCCTCTCAGATTTGGAATTAATTTCTTGGTTTTTTCCTCAGTCTCATATACCATGGTGAAAGTGTTTCATTCTAGATGAGTAGGTATATGAAAGGGTATGTTGTCCCTTTAGACAACTTTGTGCAGTTTTGAGTGTAGATGAAAGCATGCCTGACATTTATTTCCCAGACTGTATTACCAGACAGGGCTACTCTATTCTGTGACTGAGTTTTGTTCATGCTGAGAGTCAGAGCATGCTGATATACCTCAAAACCTTTTCTTACAGGTCCTAAATAAACTGCACTTGGATTTCATTGGCATAGTGTATCAGGCTTCAGCAAGGTAAATTTTGTTAAAGACTTATGCATGTATATTCAGTAGTGGATGTCAGTGAGTGGTCTGGTACATTTATTGTGATGGTGAAAATGGAAGCTTTCAGAATGTGTTGTGGAATTACTGTGCTCAGAAGCCCATGGAACAATACTGGTTCTTTTTCATAGCATACCAAATCATCTTTAGAATACAGAATTCAAAGGTAGGTAGTTTTATTGCACAGATATAACTGCAGTGAACCATCAAAAGCCCACATCTACCTCTAGCAAATTTTGTTATTGTTCCTAATGGACAAAAGATGAAATCTTTCTGGTATGGATTCTCTGCTGTGTAGAAAAGGAAAAAAGGAGGATTGCTCAGCTGCCATTATTGGTGGTGGGGCAATAGGAAGCTTGAAGCTGAGAGTTTTATGAGTTTGCAATATCTTCTATACTAGCTGGAGACTTCCAGGAAATATTATGTTCCTGTCAGTCCCCATCACTGTTTTTAGACCTTTTTGTAAAGGTGATGGTGGGGGTTTCTTCTTCTGAGAGCTCCCTTTACCTGGGGCATTATGAGAAGGAGGAATGTACAACTCATTTCTGCACACCATGTACATGATTGTGGAAGTAGAGCATTTGGCTTTACATTCTATAGATGTACTAAGCTGCTCCTTGCCCTCAGAAACTGAGAAAATATATATATCAAAGTTAAGTTCTGTGTCATTTTGATGTCTGCTCATGAATACCCTGAAAATGTCATGGTTTAACCCTGGACACCAATAAATCCCCACACAGGCTCTTGGCTCACTCACTCCTTGTGAAGTAGGGGAGGGAATCAAAAGGGTACAAGTAGAGAAAGCCTGTGTATTGAGATAAAGACAGTGTTAACAGGTAAAGCAAAAGCCGTACGCCCAAGAAAGGCAAACCAAGGAATTAATTCACCACTTCCCATAGGCAGGTGTTCAGTCATCTCCAGGGAAACAGGCCTCCCTGGCCCATAGTGGTGATGGGGGAAGACAAGCACCACAACTCTGAATGTCCCTCCCAACCCCCCCACTTCCTTCTTCTTTCCTCCAGCTTTTTATGCTGAGCATGATGTCATATAGTATCAGATATTCCTTTGTTTAGTTGGAGTCAGCTGTTCTGGCTATTTCACTTCCCAGCTCCTCATGCACACCCAACCTGCTCACTGATGGGGCAGAGGGAGAGGCATAAAAAGCCTTGACATTGATCAGCAATAACAAAAACATCCCTGAATTATCAACACTGTTATCATAGCCCCACACTGTGAAGAAATTTAACTCTACCCCAGCCAAAATCAACAAAAAAAGTAATTGCGCTGTTGAGTTTGACTGTTGACTGCATTGTGAGCCAGAAGCCTTCTTTCCCAAAAAACATGCAGGCTAAACCCAACAAAAGAAAGAGAAGATGTGTTGGAAAGACATACAGCAAATATATCCTCACTGTACACTGAATTCACTGACTGTCACATGAGGCCCAAGGTAATTTTACTATTTATGCCAGTTTTTGGAAGAAATCAAGCTGTGCAGGGTGGTGCAGGTTCTGGTGACTCTGAGCCCACTCCTCAGCTATCCTAGGTCTAAGTGTGGAGCTCTTCCCAGCAACAGTTCTGTCATTACTGGAGATTGCAAAGGGACCATCCTCTCCAAACCTCTTCATTGAAACATAGATCAAAAAGGACAAACTTTTGCATAATACCTGGTTGTAACACAATTGAAATTTTTAGCATTCAAAATTTTTGAAGGAATAGAAAGAGACACTTGTTTTCCACCTCTGCTTTAGAAGCTTATCTGAGCCTATAAGCACTGGGAACAGGTTGACCTTGGAGTCATGGAGGTTCCTGAATATGGAAATATCTTTTTCTTGTGTTTTGGTAGACTGTCTCTAGCCCTGTCTCCTCTCTTATCTTCCCTGAGCCTGAACTATGCTCCAGAAAATAAATTTTCATGTGGGGAAAATGTGTTTCCAATCCTTTAGTTGCAGAGCACCTTTAAAAGTATAAGCGAGTTAAATCTGTGTGAGCTCCCAGGCATTCTGGCTAAATCTAAAATGAAGATATAACCAAGCTGTCTTTGAACTGTGTAGAGCCTGTATAACAAGGATAGTGTGCTGAATTAAAGTAGCTAATTAGCTGTGATGAAAAGCTGATACACAGGGCTGGGTCAAGGCAGCTGCCTTGCTTCTGGACTGGCTTGTTCCAAGGAGCCTCGGGGCTCTCTCTGCAGCAGTGCACCACGCTGAGCAGGCACACCTCCAGCAGTGGAAGGTTGTACAGCTGTAAGCTGCCATTGCTAATCTTATTGAGGGGCTGTCAGAGACTGCATCCTGGCTCCTGGTCAGGCTGTGACCCTGGAGTGCACAAGGCTGCTTCCTCCTTTCATCTCATTGCTCTGATTTCTGCAGAAAAGAAAGCCAAGCAAAGTCCTGGAGGATCCCAGATCAGCAATCAAAATCCTGGAGTATGCCCTGTTTTTTTCTTGGTAATTACGTACAGCCTCAGGCGGTCAGGATGGGAGTCATCTCATTTAACTGGAGGTGTTGGAGGGTTAGCTATCAGTCCTGGACTGGTTGGTCACCTCAAAAGGAGAGAGGCAGGTACTTCCAGTCAATGTTTTATCTCTCCTGGAAAAGAAGAGATGAATCACACTCAGGAGGTGTCTGTTTGTCTTTCTCCATTGACTGCAGAGAAGAAGTCTCAATGGTAACATTGAACTCGATGCTGGTTTTTGCGACACCTGGAGTTCGGTGAGGTGCATCTTTTGGTATTTGAAGTGTCACCTCAGCCATGTGCTGGAACATTTGATGTTCAGGGTATTGTAAAAGAAGAGGCATATTCCTAGTCTGAAGAACTGTACTACCTAGTGTAAATAACAGCTTGTTTATTGAAGTGATGAAAAGGTGATATGTGGGAATAAACCATCTGAGACCATTTAAGAAAAATACAGACTCAAAAATTCTACAAAACCTAGGAGTTCAGACTAATCAGTCTATGAATCTAGCTGAAGCAATTGCAAGTAACAAAAACTATTTTCTTATTAGATCAAGTCAGCAAGGCACACATTATGAGTAGTATTGTAGGGAGTATGTTGCTTTATTTTCCTTGGTTTTACTCTTATTCTAGATGTATATAAACCAAATGCCTTTCTATTTAATTTCCAGTAGATAGCAGCAGTTCACAGAGAGTATTTTTTTCTTGATTTTCCTTTTTTTTTCTTCTTATTTTCCAGTGAAGGTGCATGTGATTCAATGGGGACCTTAAAATGTTTCTTTTCCACTCAGAAACTTCAGTCGTATTTTTAACATGCAATATGTGATGGTTTTGTCACCACAGCTAATTTCTGAGGAGTATTGTTGAAGTATTGAATTTATCTTGAGACTGAGTCACTAAGAAACACTTTTATCCACAACACCATGGAAAAAAAAAAAAAAAAAGAGGAAAACAGGGCTTTTCTTAGTCATTTTTTGTACATTAATATTCCATGAAGTTCATTAGTTGAAAGAGGGTGCATTTTCCTCAGAAGCTTGATTAAAATCAAAATTTGTTTTAGGATCGATGATTTGAAATGTTCCGACAAACCGCGTCTGACTTGTTGAACCAAATCCTTCAGAGTTCCTGAGTTTGATGCACCCTGACTGTGGCAGAGGGATAGTTTCAGGATGCTAAGTTGGAGTGGCTATGTCATCATGCACCTGCAAGAGTGCAATCTTGAAGAGATTGTACAGACCAGGTGGGAGCACAAAGGTGTGTTCTCACAGGAGGTGGTTCTGTTTGGCTTCAGGCATAAACCAGACCCTTTTTGAACTTCTTTTTTGGTAGATCTAGAGCTAATTTTGGGGAAATTATGAGAAAAACGATGCTACTAGATCAGATCTGTAATCATATCCCTAGAAGGTAGGAAAAATAGATTCTGAACAGGAAAGTGAGTCATCATTCTTGTGTCACACTGTACATTTATTCCACTTAAACTTCTAATTATACTTTACACACTTTGATTTCAGTAATTTCTTCAGTTTTGCCATTTGTATAGGTAATTTTATCTACTCTAGGTTTTTCAATGTGTTCAGAATTAAAACTGCTACTCACTTGTAATTGTCTGAAACTCCTGCATAGCATTTTTCCTCTGTAAGATTGGTTGCAGCTGGGTTTGGCAGAGGCAGCATGCTGTGTGTACAAGCACCTCACTTCCAATAACAGAAGGCAGTTGCATAGAAGTCAGTTTTCTTTCATATCTGCAAAACAATTTTGGGAATCTTAATCTGAGTCTGTGTTCTGAAAGTTTGCAAGACTTTTATTCAGCAGAACAGTACAAAATGAAAAGCTTTAAAATCAAGGTCAATTCCGTAGGGGTTTTGTTGGTTTTTTTTTTTTTTTTTTTTTTTTAGTAGTACATTTAGCTATTGCACTTGTTTTTATGTATTTATTACAGCAGTGAGGTGAAAATTGAGATGTTATATTCATGGCTTAACTGTTAATATTTTTTTTGTCTTCAGACCCTACATGAGTTGTGAGGAGGATGCCGCATATGGTGGAGTCCTTTACTGCACAAGCAGTTTGCCTGACATAAAGGATGACAAAATCTGACTGAGTGGAAATAAGCTTGAGTTATTTTTGAATTGTTGAAGTTCAATTGATGAAGTTCAATACAAGAGACTGATAAATGACTGAAATTCGCATTTCTGGTACATGGCCTGAAAATGCCTGAAGGCCAAAGCAAACAGATTAATTTGCAGCATGCTCAGGACTGAGCCTGGACTGAGATTTGCTTTATGATGATCTGACCTACCTCTCTGGCCTATCCTTATTCCAATTACCAAGCAAATGGGTTAATTATTTGGCCTTACTTTTTTTGATGCTTTTGAAAACACTGAATACATGACTTAGCTTATTGGCATTAATCAGCTATATTAAAGTTTTAGGAAAATGTGAACTACTTCTTTCTTGTACTGTGGTTAAACTGATTTCATCATTGCTTGAAGCTTTGTTGGAGAGCTACCACTGAGCTCTGCATCAACCACTTCCTGGGCAGGGACCCCACCATCTTTGGACTAGTGTGTAAAGCTCTAGTTTTAAGAGGAACAGAATAAAAGCCTCTTAAACATTTAAAATAATTGTCCAAAAATGTGAAGGTCAATTGAAAAAGCTTTGAATTGATGT
The DNA here is from genome assembly GCA_003546035.1 of Mixornis gularis. Classification (NCBI taxonomy): domain Eukaryota; kingdom Metazoa; phylum Chordata; class Aves; order Passeriformes; family Timaliidae; genus Mixornis; species Mixornis gularis. The sequence continues at coordinate 1,809,599 of QVAJ01000161.1, read as the reverse complement.
GTGTCTTTCTTGGCTAGATTTATCAGAGCTTAATTGCACATGATTAATAAAAATTTTTTGCTGAAAATTAAAATGCTAGTGAACGGCACATCCAATAAGTGAAAAACCTAAATGAGTCAAATTTGGTCCAGTAACTAGATCTTATTCCATTATTTTTAATAGAGTGACTGAACCTGTCTCATTGTTCCTGCTTCTGCAAACAATGAAGCAATTAATTCCATGTATAAACAGTGAATAAAATACATGAGAAAACTTATATTACCTTGGAAGATCCTTCCATACAGTCCTGTAACACCTGTGTGATTTCTCAATAAAAACATTTCTGATATAAATTGATTTATTCTCAAGCTCCACAGATACATTAATGAACAGATCTTTGTGTGGCACAGTAGAACATACATTTAGGTGACAGCAGCAGTACATTGTAAATGATTAATATTATTTTAAGAAGATTTAATTACAGGCACACATTAATACATAAGTAGTACCAAGCTAGATTGGAAGATATAGACTGGTAAAAATCCAGCCTAATGGTTGCGTTTTGCTGTTGTGGAGTAAACTGATTAAAAGGAGAAAGTTAAAAATAATGTGAAACTAGAAAAAAAGTGAAATGAAATTTTACATCAAAATAGTAAATTTGATGTTTGGCATGGCTTTTGGCTATCAATTCAAAATCCAATCCACATGGAACAGGGGACCCTTAGAATTTAGAAGGTTATAAATCCTCACTAGTGATTTCTTTTCACATTTTCATCAGCCCTGTCCCTGAAGATTGCTAAATGCTTCTTATAGAAAGGAAGAGACTTAAGCCACAAGTATTCACTGAGCATTTATACTTGCATGTAGTATTGACTAGTGATTTTTAGAACTTGTGTACACACCTCTCAGAATGGAATATAAATCTCTGTTATTAGCAGAGGCAGCTTCTGTGTGCTTAAATATCTGGAGTTCCTCACAGATAAACTTTTCATGATTATTTTGGCGAGTGGCAGTCACCACATTTAGTGAGATGGTTCAGTGATATGGGTAATTCAGCACTTATTCACCGAAAGGGGAAAAATGAAACTCCTCAGCATAATGGGTAATGAATGTGTCTGACTTCAGTGACTACAAGGGGCGGATGGTGAATCATCTTCCTGCAAGACTGAATATAGCTTTTTTCCCCCCAATACTCTGACATCTTTCATATGAAAGAATAGATAAATCTGTCTTTTTTCATGCAGCTTGGCTTTAACAGCATCAAGCAAGTTATGCTGAACAAATCAGTCTTACTTGATGTCTGTTGTTAAAGAGTTTATTATTCTTTCAGATTATCATGCAAGCTATTAATTGTTGCAATTCCAAGTGCACAGTTTTGTCTATATTCACAGTTTTATCTATATTCACTTAGGCAGTTATTTTGCATTGTTTTAAGGAAGTGATTGATTGTAAAATACATAATACATCAGGCCCTCAATATTGCTTTGGAAGCTACAATTTTCCCTTATTTCAAAATGGAGGCACATAATTTCTAACAGCTTCAGAATCCTTTCAGTGTACGCAGAGCTAATTTCTTCTGTTGCTGACTGCCTGTTTTGCTTTCCACATCCAGATGAGTTATTTATCCCACAGCAGAATACAGTCAAAATTACACCAGGCAATTTTTTAACCAAAAACATACCTTCTGTTCTGACAAATTTTTTAGGATTTGTCATGCAGTCAAACACTATCTTGGTCCATGTTCTCCCTCTCTCCCAGTCTTACCCTCTCCCTGTCTTGAGAAGATTCCTTTTCCAGTCTTTTTCTCTGTAGTTCCAGCACTCTCCAACATAGTTCTTAGTGGTGTATGTCTGTGATTGACTTTGCTGTTGGGCAGAGTGACGGGCACTGTGCTGCTTGTCTCTGAACAGGACTGCAATGTGGACTGTGTCACATATCCAATTTATAAAGTTTTTCTTGTACAACAATATAAAAGTTTAATAGTTTCAGTCTCACTGGCCCAGACAGTTGTATAATTGGCATTATTACTTATTAATCCTATTTATCTGGGATAATATTTTTATTCTAATGAATTGTAGCCCTCAGTGAGGTCCCACAAGACAGCACAGGGTTTTAAAAGCAAAGGGAATCAGGCCTTATTTTTCCCTCCTTCAACGCTTCTGTTTTTAAGTGCCAAATACCGTCAACTTGCCAAAAATAAGTATATATATATTACATTTATTCATCTGCCCATCTTGATTATCTCAAAAGACATGTCAGTCTCGAGCTCTGAGCTGGAACCTTACCTGCTGACAAGCTGATGTGGAAGTCATCTGAGTTAAGAAGATAACAGATAAGGTCTTGATGCATCATCTCAGTAAAGTCCTGGGGTAGGAACTCACGGGAGCCATTCAAACTGCAGGATCTAACTGGCCATGTGAGCCTTTATTACCAACTTAAATCCCTTCAATGCCAGTCCTAGAGGCAATTTGTAGGTGAGACATCACTTGACTTTGAAAGTGTTCCTGAAGGACACAGCTCTCGCCAAAATGCAGTCTAATAGCTTTGCTTTGGGACTCTAAGAGAAAGGGGTTGTCATCTTGGTGAGAAATTGCTTATAGACAGAGAATTTTTCTTAAAGAAAATTGATATTTATTGATCATTCCTTTTGCAGGAAGAAAAATGCTCTGTGTAGAGTCTTCACAAAAGGCCTTTTAACATGGGATCAGGTGAAGTAGCTTTGATCCTGGCTGAGCAGCTGACTTTATCTTTTTTCTTCTTTATTTAAAACCAGTTTTTCTCCATGTGGTTTCATTTTCAGGGTCAGGGCTTAATAGGAATTTGTTGCTGAGATTTACTTTGCTTGTAGGTTCCACTTTAGAAATAAATTATATTATTGTGATTGTACAATAAATTGGTCCGTTAATAAGCTCTTTAGCAGTTACTGAAAATATAAATGAAAACCTTACGGAACCTACTAAAGGAAATTAAGCAACCTGATTTAAAGGAAAGATTGTTTTCTTTATCATTAAAATTTCAAAACCCAGCTTGGTGTTTGATGGCAGATCTGAGTGCTTAGAGAATGACAAAAATGGTTTATACCACTGTTTGTTGAGATTGTCTTTTTAGCTAAGGAAAAGCTAAATAATGTGAAGGGTAATATAAATTAGAACTAGCCCAGAAATGACATCAGGATTTTGTTAATTTGGGATTGAGTATGAAACAAACAGGAACAGAGTATTCAGTCCATGTTCTCTGACCTCCTTCACAAAGCTGCATTCAGAATCATTCATGAACAAAAGTTTCTCAACCAAAAGCTTATTACAATCAAGTGTATAGACCAAAACCTTTGATCAAATGGAATTTTAGGTCCAGAAGCCTGCAGTTATATGGATACTCGATCTTACATTAGGAAGATCTTGGCTGATAACCTTCTAAACATCTCATCGTAGCTGTCATTGTAATGTGGTATTGTATGTGCTATAATGGTGCTGAGTCAGCCCCACTTGGTGGAGATAACAGACCTGTTATCATCTGCAGAAAGTTAATCTAGCAGTGCTCAAGGCTATAGGAGTTTAGCTTCTTTCATGTTGCCCTGAAACACTGATCTGGGAAAGACCCATTTGGTCTTAGTCCTTGGCAATGCAGCTGTCCATTTTAGCTAACACACTTGAAAATGTAGACCGAAGCATTCTATGCACTAATATTAGCTGCGATGAGATCACTGGACATGTTACTGAATGTTTTATATTTTTTGCATAATCTATTCTGCTGATTTATGTTTTGAGGAATGATTGTTTGGAGTGTTGGATTTTGGAGAGTGGAGCTTTTTTTTTCTGTCCTCCTTCTGCTACCCAGTACATGATTGGTTTCTCTTTGATTCTTTCTTGGCACTCACACTCATATTATTCCTCTTCCCTTAATGTGGATACATGCTTTTTGTTTCTTTTTGACCTTCAGAAAAACTCTTTTAAGATGATTGAGCTTAAGGCAAAACAAGTGTGAGGATGTGTCTTGAATGAATGCTGCCCAAGGGAGTGGGGAGGGTGGAGGGGCAAGGCAACCTAGTGGAAACATTCAGTGTATTTCTTGATAATTTTTCACAAGGTGTTTTTAAAATTGTTCAAAAGAAAAACAAATACTTTGGGCAAAGAGCACTAATTTGTTATTTTCCTTTCCTTTTTTTTTTTTTTTTTMCTTGAAAGACCTCCATGGGTTATTTCTTTGGTTGTGTTTATGCAACATTTTCTCCTTGAAATCTTAATTTCTTTACGTAAAGAACAAAATGAATTCACATTGTATTTTTAGACATATTTTGTCATATAGCCAGACATGCCTGCAGCAAAATAACATTGGTGCTGGCAAAAAACAGGTAGTTAAACAGGTAGGTGGTAAATATCTACAGTCATTGTCTGAAAGCTATCAACTATTTGTGTTCCCAAGTTTAACAGTTAAGCTGAATATTTACCCTGCAAACTGAGAAATGGCAGCCAATCTAAGCAAGTCATTTGCTTTTCAGTATTAATTTTGCTTCTTGTGCCAGGCTGTGTAAATATTCCCTCATGTATCATTGTGACAGTGCCATACATTTGAAATGTCAAATTATGCAGTGTCTGGTGTCATAAGAATAATATCAGCAGGAGCAAGAGACAAAAAATACCATGCAGAGAATAAATACTTGTTTTCAGTATCTGCCTTGCCTGATGTTGCAGTGCTATGGACAGAGTACTCTAAGGGCTGTTTGGATGTATAGAAAATACATCCTTTGAGTATTTTAGCCACCCCTTGAGGAGCCTTTTTCTCGTACTGAAAACAAATGGTTTGTGCAGTTCAGCAGCAGTATTTCTATCTTTCCCTATGCTCTTGCATCCAAAGTGAGCATACCAGAAAGGGCCGGAAAATGCTATTCTTTTTTTCCAATTATTGTTAATTCACTAGCCTTTTGTGAAATAATATAATGCTAAAGCAAAGTAAGAGGTGAACTTTCAGATGACTACTTTTATATGCAGCACTTTATTCTGCTCTCCTGCCACTCCATTTACCATCAGATGTATACCATACTAGCACAGCAACTGAAGATTAAACAGGGATTAACCTTTTTGGTTATCCACAATTTCTCACACTATTTGTAGAATTAATATAATTTAACAGTGTATTATTATTGTCCTGGTGGAGTAATACTTCTAATACTTCTACGGAGGTTAGAGAAGTCAGGGCTGTGTAACAATCTATTTATAATAATGAGAAAAAAGTGATCACATTATTATTCTCAAGAGGCTTCACAGGAGAAGGGCCTTGTTATATTGTGTTTTGTCATTCAGACTGCGTATTTCTACCCAAAGTAAGAGATTCTGTGCTGTCTGTCCCTGGAGCCAAGCAATGCCAACTTTCTTCCACCATCCCTGACCCCTTTTCACGCCTCTTCCCACTTCATCAGAAGATTTAAGAAGACGGTACAGAGCTATTTCTGTCAGCATTTTCTCTTAGGGTTTGAACATTTCAGGCTGGTGTATAAGTTGAAAGGGCTGAAATCTAAATTTAGTGTCCCTGGGCTTGATTAATTTGCTCATGCTTGAACATCCTAGTGGTGTCAGAGCTATCGTGAGTATCTAGCAGCCTCTAGAAGCAAATGGGTCTCACAGAGGTCTTCTGAAATATATAACAGCTCTTCAGGGATTTGTCAAATACTCTGGTGTGTCTCAATTGACACTAAGGCATTCAAGTATGTGTCACCACACCAGACCCTGGATAATCAGTTTGCAAATTGGAAATGTATCTTCCACTTTCTGAATATCTAGTTCTGTAGGAAAGCAGTGAAGAGGCTGTGATGTTCCTGAAGGGAAAACAATTGCCTGGCAAAATGTCTAAATGCCCCACACTATTGATCAAGTCCAGGAAACAAACACATAGGAAATTTTAGGCATCTCAACCAACTGTTTCTGTAGGTACAGGGATGAAGTGGAACTGTTATCATGGTGCTTCTATAACCTTATACATCTCATACAACTCTGTAGATAAGCTCAGGAAGTGTGGGCTGGATGAGTGGAGATGATGAGAATTGGCTGAATGGCACAGCTCAGAGGATGGTGATCAGTGGTGTAGAGTCTGACTAGGGACCTATAGCTAGCAATGTTCTCCAGGGACCAGGACTGGACCCAGTCATGTTAAACCTGGAGGAAGAGACAGAGTGTACCTGTAGGAGAAGAGAATACAGGTGACCTCACCCCTAATAAGTAACAGCTGTGTTAATTAACCAATACAGCCTCACCCCTGATAAGTAACAGTAACAGGAGTCCAATAAGGATGAGTGAGATGAGAGCAGGGGTGAGCTGGTAAGGGGAGGATCATCATGGAGGAGGATCCTTGAGGAGTAGGAAGGAGAGTATCATGGAGCAGGATCCTGGGGAGAGAGAATGACTGCTGCAAGGTCAGTCGGGGTCTCCAATTAGAGCCTGTTGTTGGAACCTGCAGTCACAGTCTAGCTAGGTAGAAGCCTGCATTCAGAGTCTGCAAACTAATGTAGGCAGTCATAGTTTAGCAGGAAATAACCAGCAGTCAAAAGCTGCAAGGGAGACCTACAGGAGGCTTGCTGCACCCAGACTCAGTGAATAGTTGGAGTTAAGATGACTAAGCTGTGAAGAGGAATAAACCAGGGCTCTTTTTATGCTATGTTTGACAAGAAGTCTATGTCAGCTCATTTTTATCCTCTGATAAGAGGGCTGCTGCAACACGTACTCTCAGCAAGTTCACTGATGCTACAAAACTGGGAGAGTGGCCAATACCCTAGAGTGCTGTGCTGCCATCCTGTGAGACCTGGACAGGCTGGAGAGTTGGGTGGAGGGCAGCATAGTGAAGTTCAACAAAGGCAAATGCAGGATCCTACACCTGGGGAGGAATAACCCTGTGCACCAGTACAGGATGGGGGCTGACTTGCAGAAAAGCAGCTCTGTGGAGAAGGACCTAGGGGTCCTGATGGACAACAAGCTGTCCATGAGCCAGCAGTGTATCCTTGTGGCCAAGAAGGCCAGTGGTATCCTGGGGTGTATTAGGAAGAGCATTTTCAGCAGGTTGAGGGAGGTGATCCCGCCCTTCTGCTCAGTGCCAGTGAGGCCTCAGCTGGAGTGCTGTGTGCAGTTCTGGGCTCCCCAGATCAAGAGAAACAAGGACCTAGTGGAGAGGAGCCAGCAGAAGATGACAAAGATAAGGTGACTGGATTGTCTCTCTTATGAGGAAAGGCTGAAGCCTGTTCAGCCTCAAGAAGAGACAACCCAGAGGGGTTCTCACTGATGCATGCAAGTATCTTCTAGGCAGGTGTCAAGATGATAGGCCAAAACCCTTTTCAATGGTCCCCAGTGACAAGGGGCAACAGGCACAAACTAAAACACAGGATGTTTCATCTGAATGTGAGGGAAGACTTCTTTACTTTGAGGATGGCAGAGCACTGGAACAGACTGCCCAGGGAGGCTGTGGAATCTCCTTGACTGGAGACATTTACACCCACCTTGGATGTGCAACCCTGTGCAGCCTGCTCCAGATGAACCTGCAGGAGGGCTGGACTAGATGATCTCCAGAGGTCCCTTCCAATCCCAGCTATTCTGTGATTCTCTTCACATCCACATAATTTCTAGTATCTTTTCAATATGCTGAAGCCCAGTGTCTGAGATTTCCAAATAGCACAAAGTGCTGGATTTCATTTCTTAAACATGTGCCACATACATGAAACTTAAGGCCTGTAATGCAGAGGACATCTGTGAGCTGCTGTACACAATTCAGAATGAATACTGATGTGTTAGGTTCCTGTTTTTGGTACCTTCACAGGCTCCTAGTGTTTCATCTTGTGATAAATCTTTTATTTTCTATAAAATAGTCCATTTCAAGCAATATGATTGTATCACATTGTATATATCTAGTTCTGTGGATGTCTTTGAGGATTTATAAAAGCACATTGTTGTGTTACTCAGGTTTGAAATACACAGATGTAAAAATACTGCACAAACTGAACAGTGTATATGTCTTTGTTTCATGTATGTTTACCTATTAAAAAAAAAAGATGGTTGACCATTTAGTGTTGTTTATCTTTAATATTTGTTTTGATTCCAGTGTTATTCTCTCTGTTAAAAGTTATGAGCCAAACTGGAAGTTGTGGAAATATCATTGGCTTCATTAAACATGAAAAAGAAATGATGTGTATGTGTTCCCCTTCCATATTCATATTCATACATTCATATGTGTCATATTATAGTTGCAATATGGTCATGGCTTTTTAATCTGCCCATGACTAAAGAGATATTGATAAGAAAGAATCAAGAGAAATCTGGAATATCATTGCATCTCTTGAACTGACACTGTGGAAAGAGTCCAAATAGTGCTGCATTTTTTTTCTTAAAAATCTCTGAACACAAGGATTTCTTAACTTCCCCACCTGCTTCAGCCCTTAACTGTCCTTATAAACAGATTTTTCCTGCACCCTACAGAAGTGTTCTTCTTTGCCAACATTGCTGATTTCTTGTATAGATGATACACAGAAAACAATTAATCACTGATGTGTTTATGACAGTATTTCCCATAATCTCATTATGCCTCTCCTCTGTTTGAAACTAAGTCAATCCTATTGCTCTATACTCTCTCCTCATATACTCTGTTTATCAGTCTTGTTGATTTCTGCTGAGCCTAATTTCCTGAATTGACACCTCTGTGTCTGATGAACCACATCCCAGATTTGCATTTGCCTTTTTGTGTCAGCATTGTACAAATGCTCCAGTGCAGTTACAGCATCTCAGTCCACTTCTGCTCGAGGGTTTGGTTTTTTTTTTTTAAATTGTTGATGATGATGGTGGATGTGAGGTACCTCCAGAAGGGTCAAGAACAGGACCCAACCATGTGAGGTGTTCTGTGAGCAGAGTACATCAGACAGCTCTGCCTCCAGGCAGACCCTTTTGCCTTCTTGCACACCTCAGTGCCGTTCTTCCTAGGAAAGTGGGGCATTTCTTTGCTGTGCACTGCTTGTTGTAGCTCAGCTGACACTCTGTCTCATATCTACTACTTGAAGTTTGTTAGAAAGGATTTATTGTATAAAACTTCCTTCTACTTCCAGTAGTTAGTAATTGCTAACTGAAAGGACCGATTCTCTGGAGAATGTGTGCAGATAATTTTTCTTTGTAGCACAGACACTGCTGCTGTTTTTAATCCACCATGTCCTCAGAAAGCAGCACCTTTCAACCTGTGTATGGCATCAAACTGCTGGAATTGCTTTCTGCAACATTCATTTTTGCCCTTGACATTTATAAAGCCTCAACTAGGAAAAATCTCACACAGTCATTATATCCAAACTGTGGATATAGCAGGATAGTCATATGGATTGGTGAAAGCTTTGCCTTGGTAATCAGGATGGCCAAGAATCCACATGGCATAGCACAAAGTATGTTTTTGTATTCCTTGGTTTTCCTTCCCCCTGTCTTAAAGAAGCACTGAAAAGATATTGGGAGTCTTCATCTGACATGCAGCTTGTTGGCAGAGTTAGTTAAATCATCCTGGGGAATTAGACTCTTTGAAAGCAAACAAAGGCAGTACTTCCTCTAAATCCTGTATTTCCTGTATCCATCTTTAATTACAAATATCTCTTCTTCCTCTGTCCCCTGTCGCAGTCATTAAACAAAAGTGAGAATGTTAATTTCTAAAGCGGTTTATGTGCTTGTTGCCTGAGACCAGCCAACATCACAGACAGGGAAATTTATTGAACGTGAACATTTACCCTCTGTGGCTCTTTCTGCTGGGAGGTAACAGTCCTGCCTCTTCTCAGCAGTGTAGGCACAGTTTTATCATAGAATCCTGAGGATTGGAAGAGGCTTTAAAGATTATCTAGTCCCAACCTGCCCTGCCATGGGCAGGGGCACCTGGCACTAGCCCATGTTGCTCAAGGCCCCATCCAATTCTGGCTTTGAACACTCCCAGAGTTAGGGCATCCACAACCTCCCTGGGGAGCTTGTTTCTAGTATCCCACCACCCTTCCCAGTATCCCAATATCTAGCCTAGATTTTCCCTTTTTCAGTTTGTATCCATTACTCCTTGCTTTATCACTACAGCTGCTGACAAAAAAATCCCTCTCCAGCTTCTCTGTAGGCCCTTTTCAGATACTGGGAATTTGCTGTGTGGTCTCCACACAACCTTCTCTTCTCCAGGCTGAACAGTCCAAACTTTCTAGGCCTTTTTTCTTAGGTGATGTGCTCCAGCCCTTCTACCAACTTTGTGGCCCACCTCTGGACTTGCTCCAGCAGTTCTATGTCCTTCTTGTGTTGGAGGCGTAAGAACTGCACCAGCACTGTGCACAGCACTCCAGTTGGGATCCAGAAGGGCAGGGTAGAGGAAGACAATCCCATCTCTTCACTCGCTGGCCACGCTGCTTTGGATGCAGCCCAGGACACTGTTGGCTTTCTGGGCTGTGAGCACACTCTGACTGCAGATTGTTTTTCATCAAACATCACCCCCAAATCCTTCTCCGCAGGGTTTGTGGCCACAGAAAGGTATGTGCCCTTCTCTTCTCGGCCGGAGCTGAGAAGCCGCGGTGGTGAGCGCTGGAGGCGGCAGCGCCGTGGCGGGGCTGTCCCGCAGGTGGCGGTGCGCGGCCGGGATTCGCGGCGACAGCGGCACGGTCCGGGCGCAGCGCTGGCACCATCCATCCATCCATCCATCCATCCATCCCTGCCCAGCGCCGGCACCATCCATCCCTGTCCCGCGCCGTCAGTGCCGGCCCGCGCTGCTGCTCCGCTCGGTCGGAAAGGGGCGTTCGTGGCCCCGCTTTTCTCGCTTGTTCCATTCCTCATCTTTTCGGCCTTTGTTTGTCCTACGTACAGAATCGTTGGTGTCAGGGGAAGGCTGTAAACACCTCCCAGCCAGACTATAGCTTCTTTCTCTAGGTGCACCAGTGGATTTTTTTCCTCCTGGTAACCTCCTGGCTGGTTCTGGCTCTTTGCTGCCAGATCAGTTCAGCTGTTTCACTACAAACTCAAACACTGGCCAGGTTTTCCGGCCTTATTACCATATTTGATATTCAGATGTCCCCTTCACCATTGACTTGCAGCTTATGCTTTCAGTACATTTAGAGCATTCTGCAATGCACTTTCTTCATAAAATATGGGTATCTTCAGCTTTAACCACTCTCAATTTTTTCCTCACAGGTTTTTTTCCTAATTAAGCTACTTTTGCAGCTAATAGTGGCATTTACAAAAGAAAAGCTTGAGAAGCTGAAGCAGACCGCTCACCGAAATCTAGCAATCATTATTATAGAATTCATTATCCTTCATGTAATTTTATTCTGTTCTTGTTTGATTTGATTAGAAATGTGAAACAAGTTGCAATATTTGAAGCGCTTGATCTTCTTTAAGCCTTCTTCAGTGCTTAAGGAAATGTGGAAAAACGTAGGATTTATTTTAGCCTGTATTGTTTTCCGCAGGTTTTTTGTCTGTAGATTTCGGAAACCTTTGTAAGGCAGGCAGCAGCTGTGAGTATGAAACATGGCGATGGATACACATGGCTCTGGTAGTGTGAAGCCTCTAAAATGTGCTTGGTGCAATACCATTTCTGTACACAGATGCAAAGTCCACAAGGTTATTATTTCCAAAGAAAAACAAATGCAAACAAGGTAGATTTGCTACCATAAATGTTGTAATTTGCATGTCTGGATGAAAAGCTGGGAGTTTGACTTAAATATTGCAGATATAAGTAGAAGGTTCGAATGCTTTGTGATGTCATTGCTAACATTTCTGATTTATTGATTTTTATTATTGATTTATTAATTTTTAATTTTCTCCAAATGTATGTTCCCATTATTGACTTTAAAGTATCTAACACAGGCTACAATGTAAATTTTAGTGAGTTATGTTAAACATTATACTATACTATTTTACATTATACTATACTTACAATGATGAATCCCAGATTTTGAGGCAAAATACGCAGTGGTTTTATAATTTTATGTCTTTCCTTTTATTTCTTTGTACAAAGCTTTGTTTGTTGACTTTCACTTTTGCAAAGTCACATATTTTAGCCAACTTCTTTTGCTACATTTGCATTTGATTTGTGCTTTTTTTTCCAAGATCATATGAGGTGATGAATGAATTGACTAACTATGTATCTCTTTTCCATGTTTGCTTTTAAAGCAGCGGAAAGAAGTTCAAATTAATTATCAGTAGTCTATAAAGAATTTAACCAAGTAACACTTCATCCTGAGGTGCGTTTTTATCACCTGTATCAAAATGTATTTATGGTGTCCTTCTCAAATGTGTGTTCTTCTGCTCTCGCTACAATTTATTACTCTGACAAATATGATGAACGTTCATGGCAGCATTGAGGAAGGGCATTCAGCAAGGTTCACTCAATCTCCCTGATTTTACAACAGGAAAGTTCCACAGCAGAACTGCATCTTTGGTGATTTATTATATCGTAGCACTGATTCTGTGACCCATTTCTTCTGTTGTGATCTGTCTTGGATTCCCAGGCATTGCAGGGCACACCTTCTTTACAGTTTTGCCACCGGAAAAAGAGGGGTGTAAAGATGAGCAGCTTAGTTTGACCCCGAGTTTCATGGGTCTATGCCCTGGGGCAAGGCACTGGATGAGGAGGTTACTTCATTTCAAGGAGTGGAGCATTTCTCATCCTTGAGTGGCACCCAAGCATCTGATAATGTTGTGGGAAGGCAGGAAGGAGCTGGGAAATTCAGGAGATTCATTAGATTTAGTGCTCTAGCAAAAGCCAGAAACAGCATAATGTGGCACCAAACTGATGGCATCTAGATGTAGTGGTACTCTCAGAGGGGTGGTGATGCGAAGAAGACTGTTTTTGTCTAGTGACATCCATTAGAGTGCAATAGCCTCAAACAGCAAATTTGGCGTAACTTCTCCCATTAATTTATTATTATAACTATTGTTATATTGTTTTAATTTTAATTATTTTTATTATTTTAATTTTAAATTGTTTTAATTTTAACTGTATTTTAATTTTTATGCCAGATTGTCTTTGAAATTTTGTCTATATTTCTCACTCCCCTTGCTGAATTAAGCTATATTTGAAACTCTTCTAGTGGAGTGTTTCTGCCATTGGCTCTCTGTAGCAATTATTCAAATTATTTGCAAACCTCTGTTCCAGCAGGGGTGAATCTAGCATAGATTTCTTGACTGACATATTTTTTGCCCTGCAATATGCCCCAGCTGGTACAGATCTGTAATTCAGAGGGGTTGGGTGAGGGTGGAAGGTTATGCTCACCTTTCCAATTATTTCAGTGTCTGTCTCACAGGAAATCATCATCTCTTAGGTTTTACAGAGTGAATAAAGAGAAAGAGTGGTTTTTAAGGTTCTCCTTCCTTTACAATCTCAACCTGAACTAGAATCCTACAAATCCTGAATACTCAAAATTTTTCACAGCACTGAACAAAGCTCATCACATGCCTGCACTGCCTATTCCTTCTGTTTCTGAGAATACAGGCCCCTTTTTGTTTTGCTATGATTAAGGTGCTGCAGTAGTCTGCCCTGCCTCTGACATTCACCTGCTATAACAAGAATGATTTTCCTACTTCTTGCCCCGTGTCACTTTTTCTTGGTAGATCAGGGTTTTTGAAATGCCAAGGTACTCAAAGTATCAATGGATGTGCATAAACACTTCATAGTTTAATTTTTGTGAAAAATTAAAAAGGAAGTCAGGAAGAGTAATGTGCATATTACTGTGAAAAGAGGACCCTTAAACTGCCTTAGAAAGTGCCATAATGCTATAAAGAAATAACTAAACACCCTCCATGTTGATGGGCATACATGTCAGCTGAGGGGTACAGGCAGTTCTGGTCCGTTTGTGGCCTTCTCAATTAAGGAGGCTTTAAGAACAGTAACAAAGTAACTTCACAGCCAGAAGAAAACTTTTTTGCTTTCAGCAAGTGTTTATTCACTTTATAGACAGACATAGTTTCAAAACAACATGAGAGAACTGTGCAGCCTCCACCCTACCCCAAGTTTCTAAAGCTGTGTGGGTGATGCCTTAGGAAGGCTGACCTGAAACAGAATATGGACAGAGCTAGAGAATGAAGTAGGTATTTATTGAAAGGCCTCCAGGATCCACCTTGGGCAGGACAGGAGCCCGACCATAGCTACACCCAAGATATACTAAGAATGGTCACAAAATGGCTGACCGGTCACGAGATCTTACATTTTTATAAATTTTGGTCCATTTGCCTATTGGGGTTTAATTGTCCAGTTACAGCTTCTGGTTGTGAGGTCTCATCCTTCTTGTTCTTCTCCAGTCCACCATTGTTTATGCTGTTGGGCTGAAAGTTGTCCTTGGTCTTCAGCAGGAAAAGGATTTGTTTTGTCTACCTGCTCTGTGAAGAGAACTTACTGGCACTTAATATGAAGCTCAGAACTATGCACTTAAGCAGCACAGAATCTAGAAATCATGAAAGCTAAAACTTAAGGCATCATTTGGACCACTAACACAATGTCCAGGCCCCACAGATGGAGAAAATGATGAAAGACTTTAAATACAGAAATACAGTTCATGCCATGTACTATGGGAAAGCTCTTCCTTCCACTCTTGCTCTTCCTTTTCTTATGGCTGTTATTTGTTATAGATTTATAGCAATGTTTTTTTACTATTACTGGAAGCCTGGCTTTGTTTACCTTAAGGAATTTTGATGTCTTTGCATGTTGTGCAGTGCTATACATGTATGCATGAAACATCTGTTGTAAGTGCCAGGAGTGCACGAGAGACACCACTGCTGCTTTGATAGGCATTCCAACTGAGGGGAAGTTTTATTTCATTCACTGGTCTGATAACCTCCAATCCTGCATAATGCCTCTCTTTTGTGGAATTCAACTGCTTTTTGGAGTTAAAAACTATTTAGGTGGCCTCATCAAGGAGTTAAAATTTATTTAGGTGGCATCATCAAGGAGTTACAAGATGGGCCTCATATAAGGGTCTTAATCCCCAGAGCAGAAAGGCAGCCTGAAGATCTGTGGAAATAACAAAAGCTCCTGCTTTTCAGTACAAGGTCAGTTTTAGCAAAGGTGGATGAGCCCAAACCACTGGTAATTCACATTTGCATGGTTGTAGCTTCTGAGGCACTCATTGCAAGTCTCCTTCTGGGCAGACCATCTGCTACCTGGAGATGGAATATGAGCTCTGACTCCATCTTCACATGGGCTAGAGGCTGAGGCTGGGCCTAAGGCTTCCAGTTACTGCTCATCGTGAGGCCACTAACAAATTTAGGAGATTTGAATGTAGTTCTAAAAGTAATAAAAAGCGATTCAACCCAGAGAAAGATGAAGGAGAGAGATGAAGTTAAAGCTCAGCATGATTGGAACAGCATTTATAGGTTATCTAAATATTTAGATTAGGTGATCTAATGGTAAATTTTATGAATCTTTGTGTAAAATACTTCCTTAAGTTTATTGCTGCATAAAATTGTCTACAGTCATATAATAAAGTGGAACAGTTTCCACTTAAAAAAGTTTCCCCTTGAAAATATTGGTAAAAATCATTGTCTTTGCAGTCCTTACAAAAACATTTAAAACAAGGTCACTTCCCACTGGAGTTTTCCTTAGTGGAGCACTAAACTCAATATGTGCAAATGCAGTTTGTCTCAGGGCTCAGCTTCAGCTACAGTGAATTTTCTTATCACACAAAATTTTCTGAGTTTATCTTAGAATGTCTTCCACATCACATCTGGGTGAGTCAGAGGCTTTTAAAGGTGGTGGAGGGGGAAAGAATTTCTGCAGTTTAATAAACAGCTAAACAGCTCGTTGATCAGGAGAGCTATGTGAGAGATCAAAGATTAAGTTCCCATCATGATTTGTAATAGCAGTTAATTCTGGATTTCAGATAGTCCAAAGGAGTCTTTGATTATTTGTGGTTGAAATGTTCACTGTCTTCTTATTTTTAGCAAAAATTTTGTACAGAAGGAGAGAAACTTTTTTATTTTTTTCTTTTTAATTTATTATTATTATTATTACTTTTTTCCTACAGCTACTATGTTCTCACCTAAATCTTTGCTTTGGTCTAATGGCACATACACATCTCTGCCTTTTTTTTCTAATGGTGTACATTTACAGCATATTTTTTCTCTTTCAATTTGTCCTGTTTCTTGCACCTCCTCCCTTGTACTTTCCAGGCGTCTCCTTTCATGATCTGAAAGTGCTGCTGAATAAAGATGAGCCAATAGTTAGTCCAATCCCAGACAGTCTTTTGCTCGGGTAATTGCTCGGAACCAAGCAGCTCTTAAGTGCCCTGACTTCCCTGACTGAGATTGACTGATGGAAAGATTAAGTAAGGCAAAGATTTATAGCCAGCCTAGTAAGAAGAAAGCAAAAATGTAGACTCTTTTAAATAAGGTGTTTTTGGTTTTTTTTTTCCTCTCTCTCCCCACACTGTACTGAGGACACATCCTGAATGTTATCTGAAGTCACATAGATCAGAGCCAAGCTCCTTTGGCTGGGGAAGTGAACACCCTTCCAGCCACTCCTGAGTGGTGCTGGAGCTGTGCTGGTAGTGCTCCCACAGCTGACAGAACACCCCACAGGAGGGCTAGCTTAAAGAAGAAATTATACCAAGTCTCTCAGAGAACGTAATGTAATTCTTACAATAAAGCCAGTAATTTAGATTTATACCTGATTTATTTGCCTTGGTTTTTCACTTGCTAAAGATATTTTCTAGTATATATTGAATGACTTAATCCATTTAAAACAAATGAAATTGGCCCTTGAAACCTTTGTCCCCATCTAATCAGTATGACCACAGCAGATTCTGGGTAATTAATAGGACCATTTTGCAAAAAAAACCCCAAACCCCACCATAACCTCGTTTATATATGGAAACACTCATTATAATTCTTGCTAAAAATTATTTAATAATTAATATTTACATTAAGCAGTCTATATCTAAGAGACATATTAATGATAAAATATATTCATAATTATGAAAAAGTGTCCCATTTGCTCAGTGAATCTCAGTAAATGTATTTGCAATACTGTCAGCAGGTTTTGGGGTTTTTTTAAGTCTTTTTAATGAAGCACTGAATAATGGAGAAACAATGCTATGTGTTAGCCTCTTTTTTAAAAGATTAGAATCTATGAAATGACTGACATTTTTACATAGTTTGCATTGTTTAATGTAAATTGCAATATCATAGTGTCTCCTGAGTGATAGTATTACAGCTGTATAGCCCCTGGGTCAAACACATTTTAGATGACTATCCCTGGTGCAGACCAGCAGCAGAGCTCTTTTCCTCTCATCCTACACATCATCTGTGTCAATTTGTGCTTGGGAGGTGGGGCCAAAGCACCCCCCTTTTCTTTCCTTTGGACATTATGTGTGTGAGCAACAGAGAGAGAACCATGTTTAGAGGTGGTGGCTTTCTCTCATGGCTTCCACAGGGACCTTGGGGTAAACAGCTTAGAAAATTCACACATCTATATTTCATAGTGTGGGACATATGGGTTGTGCCTTTTCTAACATGGCTGTTCACTGGGTAGAAGAAACCCATTGTGTTGACAGGCCAGAGACATTTTGACTTAAGAGGAAAACAAAAGAAGTAGTATATTTCAGTACAAAGCTTTTCATAACTGTGCTTTATGGCTTTAATCTTTGGACTCTAATGCGAATAAGATTTGCCCTCGTATTTTTAAAACTGTACATTATAATTTAATCTCTGGTCCTCAGAATGCTAATATCTATGAAGGATATTCCCTTAGTAAGCTGTTTGGTAATGATCCTGATGTACTGACAAACACAAATATTCTGAAATAAATACTGAAGAGATGGAAAGATAAATAATGCAGAAAACATCAAAGTTCTTTGACTGATGTACTTAGATGGTTCTATTATCTATTTCAAGAGTTATCCAGAATGATTTATAATTTCTATTAAAAATATCAAAACACTGTCTGGGCTATATCTAAGCCAGTGAATATCCCTCAATCTTTGTTTTATGTCATTCTAAGAAAAAGAGTACATGTTTACACACACTTCACCCTCTAGTTTTCACTCAAAGCACAGCTTTAGGTACAATAACAAAGAGGAAATCAATCTTTCTTGAATCCCTAATTTTCCATGGAATCAAATGCCTCTTTCACTTGAGAGAAATGTTTCAGCTTGTGGGTTGGGTAATCTCTTCACTTTTCACTCTTTAACTGTGTTAAAAAACCCCCAAACAAACATACAATACTAACCTTCATTCCCTTCTATGACTTTGTCCTTTAAGTCCTATGTAAAACACATCTATTCCGTAAGAGTAATTTACAGCAAGATTTTTACTTAAAGCAAATGTTGGATAAGAACCAGCTCTGTTGAGATTCATATCTAGGAAACAACATATCTAACCTTAAACTTTAAGAATTAGTTCACTGACAATCTACTGTCTAACTGTTGCACTTCAATAATATATACATATGTATAAAACTAAAAATAAATTCTTTTTCACTGGCTATATTTAGAAAATGTTTTTATCAGATATTCTCTGGGAACAATAAGAGTGAATTCCAAGGGCTAATCCAACAAGATGGAATACTACCTTACTCTGTGAACAAACCTCAAATAGAACTAAATATCTTTGTAGTATCCTTGCTTCTAAAAACTGGGGAGCTTAATGTACAAGAATGAACGATACTAATTTTTTTTATATTTGGTCCAAGATATTAATTATCTAAAAAAAATTAATTTGTTGGGATATGAGAATGTTTTCCAGTCTCTGCTTTGACAGCTGAATATTGCAGATGTCTCCATAATAGTTTTCACTCCTTCTTTAAACCATATAAAGTGTTAAAGGTCACATGGAAAAAGTGAGTTTGAAGGAAAATTTGGCATCTAAAATATTGGTGTGGTTCTATAGGGAAGGGCCAGGCGGGCCCGTGTTTTATGAACAT
Source organism: Mixornis gularis (assembly GCA_003546035.1). Taxonomy (NCBI): domain Eukaryota; kingdom Metazoa; phylum Chordata; class Aves; order Passeriformes; family Timaliidae; genus Mixornis; species Mixornis gularis. The sequence continues at coordinate 1,790,744 of QVAJ01000161.1, read as the reverse complement.
GTTCTCTGTTCTGTCTGTATGTGTAGAAGTCTGGAGAGAAATTTGAGGGTAGTCCCATGCCTGCTGGAAAGTCATTAAATTCATTTTGTGATGAATCGACCCCGGTCCCAGAAAAGAAAAATATCTACCGGACTCAAATTGCTAATGGAATAAAAAAAAGGGGCAGTATGTAGTATTTTCCATTTCCAAATGGAGGAGTAGGTAGCATTTTTTACTCATGTGATGTGTCCTTTGCAGGAATGAAACAGGATTTATAGTCTTATAGTGCTATTTAAAGCTGAAAGCCTGTTTTTCCAAGCAGACGTGTGTATCTGCATTTGCAGCATGCCACTGGCAAGGTAAATGGGATCAGCAGTAAGCTGAAACTGAAAGCTGCAGCTGGCTGACAGTTGCAATTTTACAAAACTCCTTTCTTCCCCTTCAGAGTCTATGCAGATACGAGTTTCAGCAATACTTGCCTCCAGCCTCTTTTAACTTTCTTTTTAATTAAAAAGCTTAATTGGGAGTAATAAAAATTCCAATTAAGCTTTTTAAATAAAACCTAAAAGCTCAAAGTGGCTGCGGTTGCAGATAACTGCTACTGCAACCCGTGACTAGCACTGCAATTTGAACAAGGCATTTGTTTCACCATAATTAATATTATGCTTCATGATTGTACCTCCACATCTTTCAAAAGTACTGTACTTTTAAGTCTCACAGCGTTGTTGTTTGCATGTGAAATATGGGCATCCTTGTGAGTTTTGCTAAGTGCAGTACAGGGACTCAAGTCTCTGTGGGTTGGTCTGCTGATATTCCTCTCAGCATCGTGCTACATGTCATATCTGTAAGCAGAAATAGAACTGGTAACAAGTCCTGATCAGCCAATTTCCCACTGAATTCAATGGTCTTGTAGTCTGCCTACAATTCCCAGGACTGTTTCCTGCTTCTTCTACAGCTTCTTAGGTTTTTAAAATTATTATTATTATTTTTATTATTATTATTATTTTCCTCTCTTTATTATTGACTGATTCCTAATTCTTGTTTTGAAAGCCAGCTTGTGTTGGCTCCAGGTACCACTGGCATTAGGTTCACAGGCTTTTCTCATCAGCTTGATGGACCCAGGTGGCCTTGTCTTTCACTGCTGTTTTTGCTTTCATTTTCTCAGCCATCTGTTTCTGACGAGAATGAATTACAGCCCTGTTTTCCAAGAAGTACATTGGTAGCTTTAGCTCAAGTGATTACAGTAGGAAAAAAAAACCAAACCAGGATGGCTTGAAAAACAAAATATTCATATATGAAATATAAATGCATGTAAACATTCCATGAACTTTAAAGAAAATAAAAATGTTAATCTTCTGCTCAGCTAGTATTTAATTTATTAATAATGTTGAACATACTGAGTTAAATGATGAATAGGGTTAGTTAAAGAATGGTTACATTACAACACAAAATGTGCCTTTTTTCCCAAATTAAAAGCTTAGTAGAGAAATTTAAACCAAGATATTTTACTTACTTTTTGCCCCCAGATTTTGAAAAATAGAAGTATTTCCTCCAAAAAAACCCCTTGGCTATTAGAAGGGCTAATTCTTCTTTCTATCCCAGCCCGTGGCACTGGAAAATATTCCTCCAACGCATTGCTGTTGTGCAGCAATAATGTGGTACATAAACTGAATGATGTGCTTCTGACAGATATAATGCCCTGTGTCACCAAGTTGCATCACTGTGCAGGAAAAGTGCATTTGCCACAGGTTATGGGAATTGAGAGAGACCTACTGTAGGCTGGACTCGCTTGACTCAGCCTCACTTCCTCTCAGTCAGGGTTTCATCTGCTGCATCTGGGCTCTGACTAACAGCTTTATTCAGGAGAAATTGGCAGCTTGAATTACAGGAATGTAGGAAAGATTATGTTTCAAAAATAGTAATTTTTAGTGGTTTTTTTCCTGCTCCTTCTTTTTTTCTGATCCTTCTTTCATTGCTAGAATAAATCACAGTATCTAATAAGCCAATGAGTCTTTTAAAATGGAGTTTTAAGCGTGTACCAAGGTCTTATTGAATCATGTTATCTAGCATTTCAAATCCTCTTGAAGTTAGTTACAAAGAATAATAACTATATGTTCAGTCTGAAGAGTTCTAAGATTTTAGTGACTTTGGATTAACAGGAAGATTTCAAACTATCAGTGTTTAAGCTTCACCTTTCTGTCAGTCATTCCTGACAAGGCCAGAATAAGGTAATAACTGCAGTGACTTTAGAGAGGGTGGTTTTTCATTAGTTTAAGCAGAATGTCAATTAAAGAGGAATTGAGATAAAGAACCAGCAACTAGATTAAGTTTACACTTCTTCAAGGATGATAAGAAAAATCCATTTACAGGTTCTATTTCAGACTGAATATACTTTCTAAGGTAAAGGCCCCTTATATTATAGCCTCAGAAGTCTACTGGTAATTTCTGAAAAGATTTAATAACTATTGTATCTAAAATGTTGAAATTTTTTTTTAACCACTGGAAATAATTATTTCTTACCTGAAATGAATATACTAAAATTAATTTAAATTTAATTTCACACATTTTATGACAGAATATTATCATCTTTCATCAGTTCTTCTCCTTCTGTCTGACTACTATTTGCATTCTCTAAGAACTGACAAAGCCTGTTTAAAATGGGAAAAGAAATTAATCTTTCTGTGATCTCTGAATGGGGAAGGACTGCCTGGGGCTGACTTACAGGTAAGGAGTATGGGACACAATGGAACCCTACATGCACTAAATTTTACTTTTTCTGTGATCCATTTGCCAGATTTTGAGCAACTTGGTAGGAATTATGAACTCAGAATTTAGAAGACTGCACGGGAATGGGGCAACATTGGCCTTTGTCCAGGCTAAAGACAAAACAGGCTCCTACAGGGATTCGCCCTTCTCTATATCCTTGTTACTCCTTGTGACAACGCTGGACTTTAGGGTTCACATGAAAATTATCATTTCAGGCAGGATCCCATAGGCATTTATTAACCTTGACTCACATATTAAATTTTTTTTTTTGCCTTCTTGCAGGCTCAAAATGTTTTCTCTAAAGGAAACTGAAACTGTGATTTAACGTTACTCTGTTAAGAACTGGGTTAGTCATGGTTTTCTACTTTGCCCAGAAATGCAGACTAATCCAGAAGAGAAAATATTTTGAGGGCTGCTTCCCAGTGAGAAATTCGGTATGAGCCACAGTGCATGACAAAGGATAGGAAGGGAAGTTCAAACAGTTTGGGACTGTTGACCACAATGGGCAGATCAAGCTCTATAGTCCACTTCTGCATGCTTTACAGAGGCAGCTTTTCCACCTTTTAATTGTAATCTGAATAGATTGCAGTTTCAGAGCAAATGACACATAAAAACTTGCACATACACCTGAAGTTGGATAAATCATTAATTCCTAGTATTATACGAAGGATTTAGTCCTTTTTGCTGTTCCTGTGACAGACAAGTAACAACCCTTCGCAGACAAGTCAGGTGTGGGGTTTTTCAGTAGTGAAACAGCTTTCCATTTTGTAATGGAAATAGTATCACAAAGTAGTAAAATACTGGTTGCAAGAACCAAAACTTTCTATCATTAACAGAATAACATATAGTTGCCCTTATAGGTAATCAAATTTTCTCTTATAGGTAACTAAAGAACAGGAAGCAGGATACCCACCCAATCTGGAGGGGGAGACAACTACCCTTCAGAGACATCCGAAGTCAGAAGAGGTGCTGACAAACTCTGATTCTCCTACACTCTTTATATTGCCTGTCAGAATGAGTCACATTATGCTACTTTTTAATAGCTTTCTCACCTCCCTGAAATGAATTACATGCTTGCAGAGCAGTGATGGTAAACTAGGAGTCATAGCGATCATTATTAGCTTTGCAGTATCCTTAGCATTCAGTACTCATGAATCAGCTGTAATATATTGTGATAAATGATCTGTCCAGAGGGACATTAGCATTGCATCTGAAGTACAGCCCAGGCTAATACTGTGAAATCAGCTTTGATACAGTCTGCAAGTTAGGTCGTGCTCTATCTCTTTGAATCAGGACAAGATTCAACTGATTCCTCCTGATAAAGAAACTATTGAGCAGCTTTTTCAGATGTACGTCAATGTTTTGGTGTCATTATTTTAAAACTGATGCATTTCCCACTCGTTTTGTTAGCTACATACGCTTCGTTGCATAGAAACCTCACCTAAAGCATGGCTGTGATGGAGGGCATTCTTTTGAACCCAATATTCCAAGATTTCTTCACGGTTTTGAAGGTTTCAGCTGAATCAACTTTTTGTCACCAAGTTTTGCAATAGATTTTATTTCCACTACAAAAGCTGTGGCATTTAAAGACCATGGGATGATGTGAGAAGCTGATGGCAGCACTAAGCTGAATCTGTAAGGTAACAGCCTGAAACAATTCCAGGTTACAGAAAATAGCCCCAGAAGGGGCTTGGAGAAGTCATCTACATAGTGTGTATGCTGAAGCTCAGTTAGCACTCTGATTTATTCTGAGAAATGCTCATTTAACTGCCTCTTAGAAACTTCCCACAGCACTGGGGAAAGCTATAGATTAACAGCTTTCACCTACCAGTGTAAACCAAAAGTGATAAAGGCCAGAAATCATGGTGCTGGCCAAAGAGCAGGTGTTTTTAGCTGGTTTTTTTTTTTTTTGCTGTTGGATGGACTTTCCAATCTGTTTAGAAGGGAGCCAAATTTAATGTGCATAAGAAGACATTACCTTTCATTTAGTAATGGCAGAGCTGTTGTGTTCCAGTTGCACAGAGATTTGAGAGTGCTCTAAAAATCTTATATGGAAACCTCATACGATCATCTGGTTAATGCAACCTTTTTCCAACCAAACCTCTATAGTTCACCTACCAATGAAGACAGAACTACAAAAAAGAAGGCTTATAGCTTGTTAAACATTAGTTTCACAAAACAGCTTTTATATTTAAGGTACGTTAATATTTCTTGCTGTAGTAGTACAACTGATGGTGATGTGATTTAATGGGCTGTTAGCACAATAATGTTCTGTGCCTTAAAAGTGACACAAATTTCTATCCTCCATTTGGAAGTCATCAGTGTCTTTACAGGCAATGGGATGTGTTCTATTATGTATTTGCCTATTGCCTGATGGTGAACTTAGGATCTTCTGGATTTCAAATATATTTTTCCTGACAGCTTTAATTGTTGATTTCCTTTAGCCAGCACCTAATAAATTTATACCAGTGACTGATACACACATCTCGTAGAGTTGAAAGTGGCATTTAGCATTTTGTGGCAAACAGATATATGTGTTCAGAGCCTATACTTTCTTTAACAGGCAATATCATGCTGATAAACTGTGTGTGCCTTCCACAAATGGGCCATTACAAGAGTCAAAGTAGGCAAACCAAACCTCTGTATGTTGGTGCTAAAGAATGAGGGGTAAGTGTGGGGTCTGGGAATATCTAGTGGAATATAGATGGGGTGTTAATCTTAGTGAAATCAACATAAACTTTGCAGTAGTTTTAAACAAAGCTTTGTGGTTTAAAACAGAGGGTGTCTTTGCAGGAGGAAGCAGATCTCCTAACTTGCAGGGAGAAATTTGTCTCTCTCTGTAGTATTATGTACAGATGGATTATTTCTACCTATATTTTATTTTTGAGTCAGGTCAATATCTAAATCCATTTAGTGCCCTGCATCTGTTGCATGTCTTCTCCTGAGGGGTTAGATGCAGCCTCAGGAGAGGCATGGTGAAGCTGCTTCTGCATGTCCTGAATACTGTATCTCCTGTGGGATGTAAGGTGCTCATGCTGGGCCTGGGGAAGAGGACTTCAGAAACCCATTTCTCCTGTCCCAGAGGAGAGCCAGCTGTGCCCTCTGACCAGGAAGTCTGTTTGGGATGGCTCAACCAGAACAGTTTAGGTATCACTCAGAAGAATGAGATCAAGATACTTAAGATGGTAGTTTTGAAGTAAGATCAGCAGACACAGGTTTCTACCTGGCAAACACTGCAGGTTTGGGCAGAGAACTGGTGAATTCATTTGCTTTGGGATGGTTTGGCAAACAATCTATTGCTTTCATTCAGCCAAGGCAGTATTTTCCACCACCAGGATATGGCATTAATGGTGTATACTACTCTGTCAGGTGAACAGGCTGAAGCTGTCTAAATATTTGTTACAAAACATTAACTACAGCTTCAGGAGAACTGTTAATGGCCTTTTCGTTTCAGAAGCTAAAGCCGTATATTTATGGGATTCATGGACTGCTAGCTTGTGCTGGTTTCAGCTGGGGCAGAGTTATCTTTCTTCCCAGTGACCAGTATGGAGCTGTGTTTTGGTTTTGTGTGGAACACAGGGCTGATAATACAGAGATGCCTCTGTTATTGCTGAGCAGGTCTTGCAGACAACCAAGGCCTTTCCTGCTTTTCATACTGTCACGCTGGCAAGGAATTTGGGGGTGCTTGTGAAGTTGGGAGGAGACAGGCAGAACAAGTCACCCAAACTGACCAAAGGGATATTCCAGACCACATGACATCATGCTCAGTATATAAAGTGGAGGGAAGAAGGAGAAAGGGGAAAAGTTTGCAGTGATGGTATTTGTCTTACTGGATGACTGTTCCACGGGATGGGGCCCTGCTCTCCTGGAGATGGCAGAACTGCTCCCTCCCTGTTGGAAGCAGTGAATTAAGCTCTTGGTTTGCTTTGCATGTGTACATGGCTTTCACTTTCCCTACTAAACTGTCTTTATCTCAACCCAAGAGTTTTTTAGCTTTTCTCTTCCTGATTCTCTCCCCAGTCCTGCTTGTGGGGGAATGGGTAAACCTAACCAAACCTGTGTCCCTGTGTGTCTCTGCCACCTGGCACTGTTAGTGAGGCAATGAAATAAATCTACTCTTTGCATTTCAGCTGTGGTTTGGTGGTCACCCTGGTTCCCTGTATGTGTTGATTCACATATAGCTATACTCACTATTGTGCGAATTTCACAAATAAATTGCCATTAAATTCAGCAGAAGCTGAGCTGATGTGTCCTGGAGCCAGGCTGTGGAAAACCCCACGAGAGACAGCCTGTATACTCTGCCTGTCACAAAAGACTGATTCAAAAGATTTAAATTATAAGCTTAATTCAAGTTATGTATAAGGAGTCAGTTATTTAAATAATACCCTAAGAAAATTAATACAGTAAAGATTTCTAATTACAGCCACCTTTTATGAATTTTAAAGGCAGAGAGACACTGACAAAATATTCACAATGTTTCTGCACTTCACTGGTTTACAAAGAATGTTGCTAGTAGGCAGACCAGTGGGGCAAGGAAACACAATTGCTTACAACAGCCAAGCAGGTATGCTTAATTTTTAAGCCTGCCAGCCCTGACATAAATTCCTTTAATTTTTTCTGAAATCCTCTTGTATGTCTTAATTATCTTGTGTAGTCTCATAGGATGGATTTGATAAGGAAAAACATGAACTATTAATTCTCATCTTGGGGTCTTAAAATAGGCAATTAAGCTTGTACTAAGAGAAAAATGATATAAATCTTCTGTGCCAGAACACAATGCCCTGTGTCTCATTAGTGTGTGCAGTTTATATATTCCCTCCAACCATAACCATTCCATGATTCTATATACTGTACTCTCTAGCAACGTTTAAGTTTTCAAACCAAGAGGAAACTGACCTTTACAGGAGTACAGGGCATACAAAAATGCCTGGGATAACTGACCTCCCTAGCAGCAGTTTGGTGTCAGCTTTTGCAACGTATGTTTAAGGTGTATTTGTCAATAAAATTATGTACTTTCAAAAATTTGGAGAGGAGCAGACAACATGGTACGTGAGAGAAACACTGTAGCTGGTTAACCTCAGGGGTGTGAGGATAGTTTGTAGACTGAAAAATATGCCAGCCTTTGTAACCACAATTCTTTTGAGATGCAGCACAAGCCAAGGTTATATGGTTAGAAGATCTATTTTCTTCCAAAATGCTTATAGCAAAAAGATAAAAGCAACAACAAAACCCCAAGGAAATCATGCCTCTTATGATTATCTACCTAATTCTGGCAATCAGATAAACCTCCAGGTGGGACAAGATATGGGGTTTTTTTTGTTTGTTTATTTAGTGCTCTAAGTCATATCAGTTAGTCATTGCTAATTTACATCAAGACCTAACTGATAAAGAAGTTTCATTATGACAGTACTTTATCAAAAATTGTCCAGTTCCATTGCTAAAATGGTGATTTCATTGTTCTGGTCAAACACACTCACTCCAGTTACTCAGTCTGACCTAACGTGAAACATGGCCTGATCATCTTCAATAGCCAGCATGTAGATGACAAAAATGCAATCAGCCTCAGGGATAAAAACAATACTATCATAGAAATTAAACTTTCCTATTCTATAAAAATAACTATGAGATGGCTTTATCAAAATCTGGGGTTTGTTTTTGATTTTTTTTCTGTTTTATCATGATTTGTGGAATATATATTTATGAATTCTAGTAATGTCCATCATTTCAGAGGCAAGATGCTGAAAGGAAGCAATAAATTCCAAGGAACTAGTAGAGAAAACAGCAGAAAATAAAGATGAAAAAGAACAGGTGGTGGGGAGAGAAAGTACTGCCCACAGGTTTTAGGTAAAGTGGGATTGGTCATGAGGGTGCAATGGCAGAAAAAAGTGAGTTATGAGTTAGTAGTAAGAGAAATCTATGATATTGCCAGAATCAGGAAATGAAAAAATGTGTGAAATTTATGTGAGAAGTGGTGGGATGTCTGGTCTTCTCTGAGTCAGAAGACCCATCATATAGTACAGCCAATGTTTTATCAAACATTCGCTCTGCAGGAGTGCCTGGGTGGTTGAGAATAATGACTGGCAGGAATCTGAATGTCAGGAAATGAGTTTTAAAGGAAGAACAGGATTTTAATTTGACTGATTTGATTGCCTGGACCTACCTCTTCTCCATTCTGTAGGACTAGAAAGCGTTCTCTTAGGACAGAGGTAATTAAAGCAACACTTTGTGTCCCTTCCTACTTTGTGCAAATCAAAAGAAATTTTAAATAAGAATGAAAGGGTTGGAAAATGGATCTGAGTTAGGGCTAGAAGAATGTGTGTTTGCAGGAGTATAATTATAGATATATAATGTATTGGCTAGACATTTGGAAATATTGGTTGTAGTTGCAGAACAAAGTTGCATTGATCTGGCAGTTATGTAGCTCTCTGGAATATTCTTGGAGTTAAGAAGTTCACAGAGATTTATATTTTTTGTGTGATAAAAGCAATAAACTGAGCATCCTTTATGACAACTTTTCCAATTTATTAGATCAATGTAATCCAGAAGTACCAGTGAGTCCTGTCTGTATTTCTTTAGTAAGCTGCAATTCAAGCACGTTCCTCCATACAAAATGAATATTTGATAATAAAAATATGTTTTTGTTCAAAGTTCAAGCAAGAAAAGGTCACATTCTTAGGGGGTTTTATCAATTGTTTGGATCAGGGAACAAACAGATTACTTAAGGGCTTTCTTTATATATTTTTTTAAACGCATGTGTTGCTATTTCCAAAATAAAACAGAAGAAGAAACATCTGGTTTGATTTAAACAAAAACAAAGAAGTTTTCTGGTTTTCTCTTCTTTATACTATGTATATTTGCTTCAAGAGCCTGAAATCAGCATTGCTTACTTGTGTAAACTGGAGACAAAATCCTAGCTTAACTTACAGAATCACAGAATCATCAAGATTGGAAGAGATTTTTGAGGTCATCTTGTCCAAGAGTCAACCTGCTTCTACCATAATCACTCAAACCACATCCTGAAGTGCCACATCCAGGCACTGTTGAACAGTTCTAGAGGTGTAGACTCCAGCACTGCTCTGTGCAACTTGATTCCAACACCTGACCACTCCTACACTGAAGAAAAAGGAGAAGGGACTGACAGCTCTTAAACAGCCATGGAATGTATTATTTGTACCAGTGGGAATATACAGGGAGATAGTGGATATTTGTATAATCCAGTGTTGGAAACTTCGTTCAGTCAAAAGAGGAATACATTCGCACGCCCTTTAGAATTTAGAAATGTAGCAAACCACTAAAACATACATAAATTAAATGGATTCTTCATATKCATAGGCTCACTGCACAATGTGGGATTGTTTAGTTTTCATGGTTTATTTTGTTACTTTTAATGATGCTATTAATCAAGCTTTCTCATTTTCTTTCACTGCTAGGATTTGACAAGGATTTTCTTTCACCTTGAAAAAGTGCCTGTTCTGAGGAGTTTCTTCCCAGCACTCCTGTACACTCAGCACACCCTGCTGAGTGAAGGCAGCTTGTCTTCTGCACTGCACTTCTCTCTGAAAGATGACTTCAGAGCTGCGGGTTTGATCTCTCTCTTGGTAGTGAAAGATCATAAACAGATATGTCTTTCAAATTGTTTTTCCACTTGAAGCCTTTATGATTCCATCAAAGAGGAAACTGAGCTAACTCAATAAGCAATGGACCGTAAGGCAGTAAACTGATACATTGTTAATTTTTATTGCTGAAGTTTCTTCCTCTGACTCTGGTTCAAAACGCTATTCATATTTTATGATGATGATGATTTTTTTATGTTTGCAACGGCAAATCCTTCTGATATTCTACTTAATATTTTTTGTTGAGATGTGCTGGCCACAGCAAGCAACAAGGCAGGGAGTGTAGTAATGTCTCTATCTGAATGAATGGAGACCAAACAAGTTACAAATGGGGCTGCAAGTCATTGGCCAGGGCTAACAGAGCACCTGGCTGGCTGCTCCAGGAACCAGCTTTAGAAAAAGCTTTGGAAGAACAGATTTAGATGCCTAATGAAGAAGGATGCAAGGGTGTGAAAGCAGTAAGAAATCTTTTTTGTGGTAGGTGCTCAATAGCCAGCTAAACAGATATGTAAGCTTTGTCTGTTTCTTGTGTTCCATAGTATTTTAGTGTGTTGTAATTGCAGACTGAGTGCCCAGTGAGGGGATTTTAGAGACTGAGCTCTGAAGGCAAAGCTGCTCATTAGGTGGCAGAGGTGGCTGCTCTACAGTTCAAGCTGTAGAGTTAATTTCTCTGCTTATTCAGGTGCTTCTGCACTTGGTTTAATAGCACACTGTAATTGTGATGTTTGTTTTCCCTCCAAGCCCTTATTTCTCATGTTTTTTGATTACCTAGCTGAATGAGACCCCAGTTTTGACTAGGCTCTGCCATGTTCCATCTGGCCAATATAAAATCCTGTTCAAAGGTTATCGAGGTACTGATTTTGCAGACTCCATTCACAATGTGGTTTGTTAAATAGCTCTGAATATAAAAACACAATCTGCTTCACCAGATTGGGTTTTTGGTCCTTCAGGTCTCTTATTCTACTTCCAGCAGTCGCTTTGACTAAAGCTTCAGCAGAAGGGAGACAACAGACATAGCACATCTCACCAGCAGTATGAGGGTGTCTATAAAGGGGAAAATTCTGTTTTTAATCCTATATCATCAGCTCCTGCCCCCTATACACATTTTTCCTATCAGAAATTTTTTTTCCTTAAAATGAT
>QVAJ01000161.1:1746148-1779202 GCA_003546035.1 Mixornis gularis | reverse complement strand
AAAAAAAAAAAAGAAAAAAGGAAAAAGGAAAAAAAAAAAATCACTGACCTGACCATCAGAAAACTGCCTGGAGAAATCTTCTCTTTTCCTTCAAAATTACTGATATACAGTGTTCTACTTCCTATGGATAATGTGTATTTGAGGTTAACACAAATATTGTGGAAATCTAACTGTCCTTTGAAGGTATACTGTTATAAATCAGAGGAACACAGTTTATGCCAAAGGTTAGCTTAGATTGATTTAGTCCTTTTTACTCTGATATGGTCCCTGACTTGCAGACTTTGTTGTAAATTGGATAATATTCTTCAATGAAATTAGTGTATGAAGTAAAAATAGTCACATGCTGCATTTTCTTGTGACTGTGGAAGATTATTTTCAAACTTGTTCATCCGGGTAGTCAACATTACAGTTTTTTTAGGATTTGCAGTGCGTAAATTTCCTACTTGGCCCACCACAAGTGATAGATCTAATGGGGGATAAACAGAGATTTAAAATTTGAGTGCTMCATGGTCATTGCTGTCTCACAGCTAGACCTTTAAAAACCTCAGTCAGTCATTGCCTAACACTCAGAGCATTTATGGGCTCTGGCTGCATCCCTGCCAGCACTGTTCCCTGGCAACCTAAGTTTGTACAGTGGTGGCTCTGTATTGRAGTTCACTAACAGTGTATCCACTTTCCTGTATTGTTGGTGTCATAATCTGGTTGTTGCAGTGTGGCTTTTCCGCCTAAAGAAGGAGGAAGTGGAGTTTTCCTTCTSTCACCCCATAGCCTTAAACTTTGAGAAGCTGTGTGGGATGCATGACACAGATAAAATGCTGTTGAGCACCTATCACAAAACAATATTTCTTACTGCTTTCATACCCTTGCATCCTTCTTCATTAAGCATCTAAATAATTTCTGTGGAGACTTGGATCTTCCAACAGCTGGGGTCCTCTGTCACACCCCTGGATRAAAATATTCATAAACTTTGGGCATCGACCTTCTTCTTCCCATCTTTTAGGCTTCTGTATTGAACAGGCTGCTCAAGTGCCCTACATGGGTCTGTTACATGTCAAAGCAACTCAGCTGAGAATGTTACCAAGCTGAATTTGAAGCACTCAGGTTCCTATATATGTTTTGTCTTAAGCAGGAAACTTCTAATGTGGTCACAAAAATGTACACTGAATGTACCTCATCTGATTTAAAAGGTTTACTTAGGTCATGAGACAGCAATAGGGTACTATTGGGCCTYGAGAGATCATTCACCCTTGCTTAATTGTACATCTGAGACTGGAAGACAAGGCAGTTTAAGTTCTGTTTTCTGTGTGACTCATATTTCCTTTTGGTCCCTGCTTATGAGGCCTAAYTGATTTTTTKCCTTTTTTCCTTTTTTTAGCCTCTATATTCTTTACACATGTATTTGTAACTCTGTTATTGTACTCTAGCTAGCTCCAGTACTTCTCCTTACCCTACCCAGTAGGCAGAAAGACATTCATATTCCAAAGGCAAAACACATTCCAAAAGCTGGGGGTCTGAGGCTYCTATCCATTCTTGGTTTTTCCTGGCAACCAAGATTGAGACCAGCTCTTTGAGACATATTTCTGTAAGTTCCCATCTGAGGGGGRAGGATTTAGAAGTTGCTTGAACTGGGTGTGGGGGGGAATCACCTCACCCCTTATAATTCTAATTGGTGATTTTTGTCAAATATGCTKATTTGCAAAAACTACAAAAATTGTGTACACACTATGCTGCATGTGCATCTTCAGCGTTTTCCACCTGGGGAATTGTGCATCTAAGGATCCTTAAAAAGGTAAGTCCTTTTTATCACCCAAACTGTGTCTGTCTGGTAATTTTAGCACCAGCAAAAAAAGCATCACTTCATTTAGACCAGCAAATGTGTGATGGGTAACAGCATGGTCGTAACACCTCAGTTTCGGGATAAGTAGCTTCTGTTATTCACTGAATTCAGCATAGTGTTTTGCCAAATTCCTGATGGAAAGTTTCCAAGGCTGGGTTGATTTTTTTCAGAGTAAACATTGTGATTCTGATGTTCTAATATCTTCCTCACTGTATAGTTTTAAAAACACTGGATTGATACAAAATAATTATTAAACTTGCAGTTCAAATGAGAAAACTGCAAAGTTGTTTCTCCAGCRTTTATAATTTCATTTTTATTTGGCAGGTGTACAGATGTAGTGAAATTATTGCTTAAAATTTAAAATGTACTTCTCATGTTTTATGATAAGTTACTGAATTTGTGTGTTAAAAATGCTTCTTCAGAAAGTATTTAAAGTTGCATTTRACCAGTTTTATAGATACCCATTTTCTGCTAAAATAGGTATTTTTTATAAGGGTATGCATGTGCTAGTTTGCTCTCCCAGTCAGTTTATGATTAGAAGTGTGCAAGGAAGAAGCATTAATGTCAGTTTAAATGTTCTTGGCAGTGAGAATCTAGATATTTTTATTCTATTATGATGATAAAGCTGTGAAAATATAAAAAAATTACAGKGAACTATCAAATCAAGAACTATTGAAATAACACCATAAAATCTGGAATTCAGGTTCACTGTTTTCAGTGTTCATAGTTACCAGATGTTTCTATTCACTACTGCTGCTCACAGAATGGAGTCCACTTGTTAAAGATGGAGGATGTCAGCTTAATTTGTGTAGCTGTGAGGAATAAAGGCTCACCCATTACCAATTTTGTTCGGATGACCTTAAAAAGAGAGGCTTCAGTATTCCATTACCATTTATTTCCCTGAACCACTTAAATGCAAAAGTTTTAAGTCTTTCTAATGTATTTTAAAATGATAAATATGAATGAAGATAGTGCGATAAAAAAGATAAATAAAATCAGGGCCTATTCTGCATCTGACAGGGTGAGCTGAATGGCTCCTTGTCTTCAGTACTTAACTAGCTGGAACCATTGTTCAGCTTTTGTGCAGGAGACAGTRTGTAATTCAAAAGCTTTACTTTCAAGACTTAGGGAAAATTGACTTCAGAAGCAGTGAAAACATCATAAAACCACATCAATAAATCTACACATACATGCTGAACCCAGCCATCTGTCAGTTCACGTGTAATTCAGGCTATCCTCTCTCCCACAGAGATGTAGATTTTTGTCTATGTCCATTTCCAAAGACAAAGAAATAGAATAATTATCTGTCAAGGGATAACTCTCTTTAAAAAAATATTCTATTTGAATATATTAAAGCTCTCCGCAGGACTGAATCCAATTTTTTTTCTCCAATCCTTCCASTATGGTGCAGTTTTTCTGTCTCTTCCCATGTTTCTTTGCTGCCCATATGACTTGGAAAGAAGAGAGGGGTTGCCAAAATGACCCAAAATGACCCATACTCTCTGCCCCAGTGTTACACTGCAGCAAAAGGGGCGTTGTCGTCCTGTGATGCCCTTGGRCGCTGTTCAGTAAATGAGGAAGTTGCTCAGATTTTATGAAATAATGTTTCAGCAGCCGAGACCTAGAAAGGGTAGCTTAAGTTCAGATAATACTATCTATATACCTTGCCATCAAAGCAGGTAAGAGCACACATCCTTAGAAAAGGAAGCTGCTGTTTGTTTTCAGTATGTGTGTGCTGTTCAACTGAAAAACAAAGTATCCAATTTTCTCAAAGGTTGGAAAAGTTCAAACCACAAAATGCTTTTGCCCTTGAACATAAAAGTGCCTAATAATTTCAGGATACTCTCAGCACTTGGGCAAAAGAACATTTTGAGCACATACAAACAAAACAAGTGTGGTAATGATAGGCGGTGTAAAATGAGTTATTTTGTGTCTCTAGAGTTATAAACATTAATGGCTTAATATATATTCTCTCTCCAGACAGTTAAATTAATCCTCTCAGCAGAAGCAATATAAATTTAGACTATATTTTCCAGATGATTTTGCTTACTTCTGATCTCCTTTAGTACATAATGTGCTGTAGCTCTAAGAAAACGAATGCTTACAAGTGTAGATATTTATATGAGTCAKCAAAGCTGGCATAAAGTTGATGACACCTTGCATGCCCAATGGAGCTGACATTCACTGCTTAATGAAAAAAATAAAATTCTGATCTTTAGGCTGATTATAATGCTATAGATTAATGTGCCAATGAGCCTATTTGAAAACATTATCTTGTGCTTGCATAGCAATTTGTGTAACTCAGATTGCAATAAAGAACAAATGTGAACATTACCCATTTAAGACACAAATCAAGAATAACCCAACTGAAGTCAAAATACTCCTGTTCCAGCTAGTATTAGCTGATCTGCTTTAATCTTTGCTAGGCAGCAGTTCCCTCATGCTGAACTTGGTTTTCACTTGGATGCTGGTTGCAATTTTTACAATGAATCTGCAAGGAATGCTCCCATCGTCCCCATAACTTTACTTCATCTTGAATCTTTTCTGTTATTACATGGCAACCACAGTCTGTGRCTTCATACCATGCATGTGCATTGCACCTCTGCATTATTTTGCTTTCTTTCACCTGAGAATTAACAGAACCCGAAGGAGAAATTAGGACATAGTAATAAACAAGGGGAAAAAAAMCAACAACTCCTCATTGCAGAAGTATATTGTTAGATGTATTCCTTTCATGGTTGTCAGTGGGATTTCAGCATTTTACTTGTGGTGCGGATATTGAGACATGAAACTTTCAAATTAAAGGTATTTATCAAATCAAGCCATTATTTTAGCCATGAGCGTAATTAAGGAATAGCTCTGGAAACTGCTGTGTTCTGAGTAACTGTCTCAGCATGGTAAAGACCAAAGATGAATCCTAAATGTTTCTAAGATAAAAGCAGCAGTAATCAGCAAGTGTGATGGGAGGAATGAAAAAACTACCATAGACTCAGGGATAGGAACATGGATAATATCTAAGCAAAACTGCAGAGCACTGTGTATTGGGTTGACCAATATAGTGTTAGCAACAAACACTTGTTCTCTTTTCATTCAGTAGATTTTTTCAGGGTAAAAGTTGTACTTAGTAATGTCATATTTAGTAAAACAAGCTAAGAAATCCCATCAAGTTAGAAAATSCATGTGATTGCTTCTATCAGATGTTTTTCATCTAGAAACATCTAGAATAACAAATGTTTTCTGATTTTCATGACAATTGTATTTTTAGATTCCCAAGTAGACTATCTTCTTTTGGTTTGTGTCAATATTCAAACAGTCCTCTTATGAAACTTGTACAGAGTGTCTTATTCAGTTGCTTTTTGGAGAGAGACTAGGTCAGATTTCACATAGGATAAGAAGCTGTGAGAGGACTGAAGACAGTGAAGATGAGGGCTGTGCTCCCACACAGATGAGGCTGTCCTGCCAGGCAGTTTAGGTGACAGGGAATTTTGGAGATTTCTTGAGACATTGTAAAAAAGTAGGGGAACTATGAACTCTCTCATAACTGAAAGTGCATATTTAGCTAAGTGATATAAGGAAGTTCAGTTTGGCTCGATTGAAAATTACGGTATTCAGCTTGCTGAGAGAAAAAAATCTGGTTTTAGGCAAAAAATTAATCCTYCACTAATAGGCTATGAGGTTTCTGGCTTTAAAAGAAACAAAAAAAAAAGTTTCAGAGGTGCTGTTTTTCTGCTGTCAACAGCTCAAAGTGCAACATTTATTAAAAATGCAAGAGAGTTYATAAGCAAGGGCATAATCTTAGCTGGACTTGATAATTTCCTCTAGCTGTGACAGTCTATGGACAAAAGCCAGAGCCAGAATGYAGATAGAGATAATTTAGTTTATTTCTAGTTCATGCAGCCAATAAGATTTAAAAATTTAGGCACACCAATGTTTTCTCAAATCTYCAAAGGAATGCAGGGAGAGGATGCAAGAATAATTGGAGTTTTGGCATAAAAGCAGGTGTTGACAACAATGAAGTTGATGATGGACTATTTTAAAAGGCAAAAGCARTTAAATTTCAAACCTTGTAAAAGTGCAGATAGTAGGTTGCTCCTGCTGCTATTGTGCATGGCTTTTTTCCTCACTTTTTCTGCAAAGACCAGTGAACTTTTGAATTTTCAGCCTCTTTCTGTGTTGCTAAATAAAAGAGAGATGGGATGTTGCTTCAAGCAGTGGTCTGCCTACCATTCGGACTGGTTATGCCCCATGCATTCACCCCCTAGAAGTTTGTTCTGTGATGGCTGGCCCTTTCTGAGATGTTTTTTGGGTATGGCTCAGAAGGCAGGAGACACCATGCCCAACATCAGTATTGGATTAACTTAATTTTCAGTGCTTTGTGTTCCCTGCCAAAGTTGTCTTTTACTTACCTTCTCTTTGCTTGAAAGAGAAGAAAATCTGGAATAAATACTTCTATAATCAAGTTTTGAAGAATAATCTTCTAGAAGATAATGATTTCCCCCCTCACCCCAGTTATTGTCCTCAAATATGACCACAGATAACTTTATCTTTCAGATTTCAAATGTGAATGTGTATGTCAGGTCTTTACCATTTAACATATTCTAAAAAACCTACTGTTTAAGTCAGGTAGCTTCCACAACATACATAGATACAAGCTTGTAAGTCTGAAAGATCACAATAAACATAGTCTCATCAACTAAACCCTATCTACTTAGCTTTAGTTTAAACCTGGTCTAAAATGCAAATGGTGTTTATCTCCTTCAAGGGACAGAGAAACTAGCTTTTTCTAGTCAGATGCACAGCTTTGAAAGACATACAGTACATGGCTAGTCTGTCAAAAGTACAGAGAATTTTTAAGTAGTTTGGCATTATCATAACTGTATTAAGCTGTATTTGGTTTTATCGTGTCGTGTTCTTTGACATTCTGCTTGGCGTGTGTATGCTGCCTGTCAATCAGAGAGTCAGCGTGTCAGGAGGGAACTTCACTGCAGGAATGCTGCTGCTTGGAGAATTCAGATGAGCTTAAGAAGAAGGAGCAAGGAGTGCTTGCCAGCTGCAAGGAGAATTTTTGAGGTGAATCTCAATCTCATTAGGCATATGGTTAAAATCATGAATAGTGATGGCATGGAAGAGAAAAAGGCTCTGATGTACTACAAAATTCTTTGCACTGGAAATGTTTTTGTTTTTAAAAATTTTGTACAGTTTTTCATTGGTGAGAAGCTTAGTGAAATGAGTGAGCAGCTAAGCACAACAATATGCTTCTAAATTAAAAAAGGTAGTTCCTGAATAATGAAAAGAATGCGTGTATAACTATATAATATATACTGAACATGGGGAAATCCAAAACAGCTAAACTTCCTTTTGTGGACAACTTGTGACAGATTGTCCTGTGTCATGACTAGGCTGTGCATCTACAATAGCCTGATGGTTCCAGASCTTGCTTACTATTGCATTTTGCTGATCATTTTTTCCAGACATGTGCCTGTCTTCCTTCTTGTCTGTTTGAAATTCTCCCTGCCTTGTTGGCTGCTACTGTCACCATATACACGTGAGTAAACGGGTGGTGACAGGGATGTTCCTGGGGCCTGGAAGCTGACCAGCTACACTGGTGACATGTCATGGTGCTCCTTGGGGTGGTTTTGCCCTTATCAGCCGTCTCTCAGCCCATACTTGGGAGGGGCCTGTTCAGGTGTTAGCAAAAAGAAGAGACCTAACAAGCAATCTTGATACACCTATCCTGTTTGGGAGGCGAGAGGAATTTAATTGTATGGACATGGAGTGGTCCATCACATTCAGTTTCAGTGTCATAGAGTGGTACTGTCATATTAAATTTACTTTTCTGTAGATAGGAAGTTTTTCTATACCTGATGTTAAGCTGCTGCTCCTTCAATTTCTTCTCCTCAGCTTTGGAGATCAGTGTGACTCTTGTACACACTCAGAGAAACAGAGAAGAGAAATACAAGATATAGCCCACATGTGATAGTTATCTATAGTACAAGTGATGRTATTTTCTACTGCAAAGTTTCTCTCAGTCTGGAAGATAAGAAGCACTTAAAATGTGCTCAGGATTGGAATGGACCTTTGGCTTAGTCCTTCCTCTAACTTCACAGTGATCACAGCAATAGGGACATCTCTCTGTCCTGATGTAAATGGTTACTGTAAGTTAATTCTTCTCCAGGGCTCTGAAAAGGAGAGCTAGAAATGGGAGTGTGACTGTAAAATATATACAGAGTTATTTTCAAGGTTAATGCTAGCTGCAAGTCCAAATTCTGACACATTTTATCCAGTAATAGAAAAAAAAAACAGATTTCTCTCCAAAATGATAGTATAGATGAGTAATAAATTCCTTGATGGAAACTTATTTGTGGGGAAAAAAAAAAACTCTGGCAAGTTGAAAAGCTCTGTGGAAGACACTAGAAAACCAGATTTTTGGCTTGGGAAATTTCTAACAAACAAATATCCATGCAGTGTTTTAATGTTCTCTCTTCACTCTTCATGGAATTAATGTTTTGATTTACTTTTAAAAATTTTGATGTGACTTCTATTGCAACTTCTTCTGATGTTTTGTTATTATGCTCTTAAACATGGTAATTTAAACCAGACAGACTGAAATCTCTAAATCCCCCGAATCGTCTTCAGTATGGCATTAGCAAACTCCAAAGAAAGACTGACAGAAAGATTTGTCTCCTAATTCTTTCATTTCCCTCATCTTATAGAGATCAGGAGCAGTGAAATTTTGCTGGTGAAAAATACTGGTGAAAAATTTCTCTCAGGACCTGAGGAATACTGCAAAGACTATCCCTGTTCCATTTGAAATCCAGATGCAAATAGATAGGATTGAACTCCCAGCTTGCAGCAGACTCAGCTCCTTTCTTGGGAAAACTGGTTGGGTGRTATATCTGGGAGCTTACAGGAAAGGAAAGAGATTTTATTGGTAGTGAGAGAMAGCTGGATACAGAAGAGTTACTTCAGGAAAGTGAAAACAGAACTGAGCTCAAGAATGATTAATTTTAATCAGACTAGTGTTGCTTCAGCAAAGCATACCAAGTCTTTTCTGTTTTTGTGATACTTAATTAAATTTGGAAGCTTAGAAAGAAAAGGTGTTTCCCAATTAAAGTTTACCTCACCAAAATTTCATTCTATGTTTTAAACAATTCTCGACAGTGCATACTGTTAAGCACTATCTGGTCATTTTATTTCCTGGTATAGTTGTTACTTACCAGAACTTAAACCAGGGTATCTTTATTTTAAATTCTTACTTTGGGAATTCATACTGTTCTACATATATTACTAGTGATATGTGTCATATTGTATATTTTACATCTGCAGAATATCTGATTGACCATGATTTTTGCTTGATGTAAAGAAGACTTTGTATCTTAACAGAAGTTGCAGCAGGGCAGAATAGGATTTACAAAGAGCTAACATTTTGGAAAGGAAGGCTTTTAAAGAACACAGTCACAAGATAAAACACTGTCACTGCTCTTCTTCTACCTGGGAAAAATCTGGCCTGGAACTCTGTATTTACCTCTAAGTTCTTGGGAATGGTTTTCTCAAACATCTGTTGGGTTGGAGTTGCTAAAATTGAAGAGAGAATAGGAGCATGTTTTAATGTGGTTTGAAACTTTTATGGTTTGTGGAGCTTTTTCCAGTAAGTGGAATTATTTTTTTAAGCTATTGGCAGAAGTAATCATGAGAAAGGTAGATGTCATTTCAATAGAATGAGAGTTCTGTGTCACCACCATGATTATGAACTTTGAGCAACTGTTGTTTCCCAAACTGCAGTAAAACTGACCAGAATTAGGTGTGCTATGGTAACAAAGAGAAGAACTCAGGCCAAGATATTGAAAAGCTGTAAGTGAAGGACAGAGGCCTATTGAATCTATAGGTCTAAAGGTGGTGCAACATGTGAAATTCAAGATGATGCTTCAGGTCCATGTCACAAGAACTGTGTGGTTGGTCTTTCCAAAATGCTTGTGTATTTCCTTCTAAAATAACTTTGGGTTTTTGTTTTTTTTTTTTCTTTGGTAATGATACTTTGATATTTTCTGAAATTAGTGCTGCTTTGTAGCCTGGATCTCTATCTGCTCGTTTTTTTTTTTTTTTTTTTTTTTTTTTTTTTTTTTTTAAGACAGAGTTGGAAGCTAGTCAGCTATTATCTTCTTATGTAGAACCAAATTTATGCTATAATATTATTCTGACTATTATGCTGGAACAAAGAGTTAACCATTCACAAATATTTGATTTGGAAAAAAGATCACAATGGAAARGAACTGGTGGGTTTTGCATGAGGACAACATAGTCATCTTTATCCTAAGAGAGAGATTTGGGCAATCTTCATCCTTCATCCTAAAATAATCCTCCTAGATTGAGAGGTATAAAATTAACTTGTTTAAATTTACTCGTATTCTGAGCATAACTCCTGTTAACGCTGATGAGAAATGTACTGAACTTACTGGGGATGAAGTTACTTAATTCTCCAAAGCATCTTATATTTCTTTTTCATGGCTGTGATCATTTCCTTCCTCTACCATAATTATATTCCATGCTATATAGATCTCAGCATTTTATCTTGGAGTTATCCTTCAGAATAAAATTATCAATAATTTCTTTCCAGCAGTATTTCTGTAATCACWTCAGAAAATATCCATTCATTTCAAACATGAGAAAGAAAGAAAAAATAATTTTAATTATTTTTCAAACAATTCTTTATTTTTTCTTCCCTGTTGACATTATTTATCTATGTAAAAAATTGAAAAATAAATTTTGCATTGATAGCTGACTCTGTTATGGTCTCAGTTTGCTATCATGCCTAACTTAAACCTTTTTAATAGCATTKCTCAGACAGGAGCTTAACAATAAGATGTTTTAAACAAAAGAGTAGTAAAACCAGGCAATTGCAAAAGATAAACCACGCATTTATGTTCACTTGAGCCCAAGATACTTAAAGTCAACCTACTACTGAGCTTCTTGTAACACAATAAAAAATTTAGCATTACACATGCCTGATTTTCTTCTTACTGTTTTTATGTCTAAGAACCTTTGCAATTTTAATCTGTTTAAAATTATACAAGAGTCCATAAAAACATTTATTTACTTTATGCTCCTTGTGACATATAGGCAATATCTAGGCCCTTTTTCAGCACTTGGGAGTTTATGGAAACTATTGCTGTACACCTGCTGTTGTGAGAGATGCAYAGCTGGGTTTGTAGAGGGCTGGTTGTGCTCCTTGTCACTGGGAAACCTCCTGGCACTGGCTCACACTGTGAATTGCCTGGTGAGAAAAGGAAAGAAAAAAGGTCCTTGGTTTCTTAAGTTATTTTTCCTTTAGGTTACAGTATGAAAAGAAACTTCACATTTATCTGGCCKTGGATTTATTTCCTTGAGGAACTGTGCTGCAGGCTTGGTGCAGATGCACAGTTGCCTGCTCCTCTGAAAGTCCTTTGGGCTTAAAAAATGTCTTCACTGCAGCAAACCAAAGTATCACAGAAAACTGAAAGCACACCTTAGTTCCAAAATTTTTGCTTTTGAGCCTTTCTCCTCAGAACTGTAAATGGGTAGAGAAGGCAGAAGGTTTCTACAGAGGAATTTTTCACAGGCACTGTCTGGGAGGGTCTTGGCTGTACCACAGCTGCACTGGAAACAACACGGTGCAGCCTCTAGTGCTCCAACTCCTTCCTGTGTAGAAAACTTCMCAGAAAAAAAATATTTCATGCCAGGTAAGGCTCAGCCATCTTGCTTTTCTTCTTTGCTGTTCACTATGTAACACTGGTAATGTTTGTGACTTCTACCACACTTTAAATGTCTGCCATTTTTACCTGGACATGTACGTCATGGTATCCTGTGACATGGAAGAAATCAAATTTCTACTAAAAAACCTTGAAATTGGAAAAACAAACAAGCAAACAACAAAACGAAAACTTTTCATATGTTTAGCCTTTGGAAGTAGAGAAACATGAAAAGATGGCAGTTCCATAGGTTAATAGTCCAGTGATCCAGTGCACAAATTAACTGAGGCTCAATATGTAGTCTTAAGACCCAGAGGTTATTAAGCCAATCAATGAAAATTTTAGAATTCACTTTTTCTCTCTGAAAGATCACTGYTGGAAGATATTCAAATAACAGGACTACTACAACAGTATGCAACATGAGGGTTTACCAAGTCTGTTGTGCTCCCAGAGAATGTTTTCTCAATGACCTCCTGAGCCAGCATCCTGGATGTTACTGTAAGATGCAGCAGAACACAAGAAGCCTAGAGAGAGCCTTCGTTCCTAATAAATTTTTGACAAATAAATATAGGTAAAGTCTGAGTAGCAAAACAATGACTCAGGACCATTTCTAGACTCTTAGGACTGACTGCAGCACCCCAGACAACCTGTGGAAGTGGGAGTCCCTACAGCAGACTGTAGGGTGGCTGGACTGCCAAATGCATCCCAAATGGAAAGGCAGCCCACTTGTCAGAGTAACACAYGCACTGCCAATAGGGAAGATATTTTATAGCCAGGAGTGGACCTGGCTGTTCCAGTGGAGGTTGTTCCTGTGGAGATGGGATTACTGAACTATCCACAGGTATTGTTACTACTTTCACTCTGTAGTCATCAGGCCAAGAAGGAAAGCTGTGTAGAGATTTCTGCTTCATAAATCATCTCTGCTTGTTTGTTTCCTTTCTACATAAACCCAAGAAGGACTCTTTTTTTTTTTCTTTTCTTTTCTTTAAATGCTGATACTTTTCAATCACATGGGACCTTAATTTTGCCTCAAGTCACTGAAAGTTGCAGTAATGTAAATGCAGATGTTTTTAGCAGTATTTCTATTCACCAGAGACTGAAAGATATCTGTAAACCCACATAATGTATTGTTTTAAATCAGAATTATGCTAGAGAACTCCAATTTTCTCTAAAACTTCAAGAAAGCACAGAATTTTGTATTTACTTATATTTAGTAGTCTAATGGGATTCACTGAGAATTTGAAGTCAATTGGTCTGGGATGATTTCTTAAGTAAACACAGACTTTACCTCGGGATTGAAATTAGTTTTTTGGAAACTATAATACTAGAACTATGGTATTGACACTGACAATTAAGATAAGAGACATCCTTTGCACAGAAATTTAATGAAAAGAATTGCTATCATGTATTTCAAAATTACAGTATGATAATTTCTTTTCATACTTTATAACCATCACATGGCATATTTTTCCAGAGGTGCTACCTAATTATGTTGTAATTAAATGTGATTCATCAAATAGAACTGGAGACAAAACTGGCAATCAGTGAGTCTTTTTCATTCAAAGAATCTGTAAAATAGGTGTATCTTGTAATTAGTTTACAGATGTTTACTTTGGAACAAGGAAATCAAAATTATAATTTTCTTCTCATCATCTGGTAGAATATWTTAGCATATATATGCAGCACATAACAATGGCTTTCATGGGTGGGACTACCAGAAATTATCAGCGCAGCCACAATAATAAGAATTATTCAGAGGGCTCCAAAATATAATCTCTTACTGAAGATAATGAATAAGACCTTGTTTTAAGTCTAGAGGCAGTAGAAGAAGCTTACTTCTGTTTGTGCACACTAACTATAGCTGAAACATCATAGAATAATAGAATGTTTTGGGTTGGAAGGGGTTTTAAAGATCATCCAGTTCCAACCCCCGTTCTGTGGGCAGGGAACCTTTCACTAGACCAGTTTGCTTGGAGCTCCATCCAGCCTGCCCTTGAAGGTTGCAGATGTAATCAAATTTTTAATTTTTTTTTTTTTTTAATGTTGATTGAGTTTATTTTCCTATGTAAAGTTAAGTTGATACTATTGGCAAACCACATACTGCCTGGCTCAGTGTATTGATTAAAAGGGCACCTTCTTGGGAGCATTTGTGGKTTTCAGTTGTCTTTCTGCTAGAAGGATTTGGCTGTGCTCTAATTTCATTGGTTATAATTATGGAGGTTTTGGGTAACTGAGAGAAATGRGTTGGTTTGTTCCCTGGCTTCTCAGTTGCTGAAGAAGCTTAATGTCTGTGTGCTGTATACACCAAGCTCTAGTTTCAACCCAGTGCTCTGCTCACCTACAGAAGGAAGAGGGTCTCTGTCACTACTGTTTTGGGGATGTCCCCAGCACGTGRGAGTCTGCCATACACACACTAACACAGGGCTGGTGGGCTGTGGGTCTGCCTGCTCCTCCTACAGGGACCAAAAAAAGTCAGGATCTGGTGGCAGAAAAMCCCTTGGGATTAGGGCACTTGTGGAAATAGCTATCACATTGCTCTCCCCAAGACAAGACCAAAGACAGACTGAGTGTCAGAGTGGCAGCTGGCCCCTGAGCCCTCCCATCCTCATGCCTGCCACCAACTGAAGGCAGGAAAGACTTCTCAGAGGGAAGAAAAAAATAACTTAGATTTTTTTTTTGATTGCTGCAAGTATATTTAGCCTAATCAAGCTTAAAGCAGGTAATAATGAGCCATCTTATTTATTTATTACTTTCTGCTAAAAAATAGATTTGTTTTCTTTCTAATTACAGACCCAAGCCAACCCTATTTCCATCACTCACTGTGCTTCTCTATGTTTATCCACCCACACACAATCTATTTGAAGGTACAACCAYCTATAGGACTCTACTTATCTTCCTAGACTTTGCAAAGGCTGACTGGAGAAAAAAAGCATCTTAAGTAAGCACTGTTTAGGGTTTCCTTTTTTCCCCCTCTTCATTTGTTTAAAGAACATTTGGCTGAAATCTAACTTGTGGTTTTATAGCTATTTCTGCTTTTTCAGTAGCAATGAATCATTCATTTTGGTGACAAATTATTTCCAGGACAACCTGCTATGATATGACAGAAAATTACAGCTTAAGAGAGGATGAAAGAGAAGGAGCAGATGATATCTCACAACCCCACAAACAATCCTGTTATCATGAAAAGTATGCCTATTAATAGCTATAAAGATGAAGGAAAACAGGTACCATTTACAATTTTAAAAGGTTGGTTGCTAAGATGAAGATTTTCCTAAGGACTTTGAGCTGCTTTTTGATAGTGATAACCCATTATCAGTTCTGAAAAATGCCTGGCAAGAGGCACTGAAGCAGGAGATGCACCATAGGCAGACTGGGAACACTCTTGAAACTTAATCACATGCAAATTGGAGATTAAGAGATTACAACTGACTTCAGTGCATATAAGGAATATGGTGTAACGCCTTCATGTATCTTC
Organism: Mixornis gularis; assembly: GCA_003546035.1. Taxonomy (NCBI): domain Eukaryota; kingdom Metazoa; phylum Chordata; class Aves; order Passeriformes; family Timaliidae; genus Mixornis; species Mixornis gularis. Next base: position 1,764,165 of record QVAJ01000161.1, on the reverse strand, counting down.
AGTTTTAATTSCATATTAATCTTAGTGTGTGAATCATTCAGAATTGGGAAGATAAACCAAAGAAGCCTCAACTTTTCTGCTACTGAGATCCACAGAACCATTTACAAAGTTAGCTGCTTTGTTACATACACATCTGTGTATGCTGGAGGAGTTTAAAATATATTTTCAAAGACAACTTGCACAGTAGGAAGCAATAGTAGCTCTAGAAGAGCCTGCAGGATTTTGGGGACCATGTCTGGAGTGGGATGTACCATGCATCCAGCTGCCCAGGCCGTGATGGCCTGAAACTCTGATGTTCTTGCTCTGTCTGGGACTGGATGGTCATACCCTTGCCAAGAACACACAATCTTTAGTSATGACCTGTGCCTTCCTGATATCTATTCTGAAATCTGTTTAGGGACAGAAAAAAAATGTGTATTTGACTTCCTTTATTCTATGATTATTCTATTCTTTATTCTATGATTAACAGACACAGAAGATATCTGATGATTACTAGTACGACAACAGACTGCAGGTGTGCATGTGGATTGTCYTTTAAAATATTATCTCTGTCATGGATTGACAGGGAGACAGACMTGTAACCAGAAAGGACCACGATGATAAATGATCTGTTGTACAATTTTGAAAAAAATGCTTCATTTCTTTGTGCCCTCTCTGCTCTGATCTTTGACATCATGGTAATCAGAGGCTAAGTTCAACTTAATGTTTTTGAAGGAAACTGCTGGACCTAGGCCAGAGAAGGCCACAAAGATGATCAGAAGGCTTGAGCACCTCTACTTTGAGGAAAGGCTATGAGAATTGGGATTGTTCAGCCTAGAGAATAGAAGGGTTCAGGGTCACCTCCTAGCAAACTTCCAGTACCTAAGGAGGGCCAACAAGAAGTCTGGAGAGGGACTTTTCCCAAAGGCATGTAGTGATAGGCCAAGGAGAGTGGGCTCCAACTCAAACAGTGTAGGTTTAAGGTAGATATTAGGAAGAAATCCTTTATTGTGAGGGTGGTGAAGCACTGGAACGGGTTGCCCAGAGAAGTTGAGGATACCCCATTCCTGGAAGTGTTCAAGGCCAACTTGAATATGGCTTCGAACAACCTTCTCTGGCTGAAGGTGATCCTGCTCAGGCAGGGGGATTTGAACTGGGTGATCTTTAAGGTTCCTTCCAACACAAAACATTTATGATTCTCTGATTCATATATAGTGAGATGGATTTCTTTAATTTTCTCTTTCTGCGATGAAAAATAATTTGTGGGACGTATATACTTACTAGTTGTACATACAAGACATTAGTCCTTGGTGCCTAGCTCAAAGTCATTCTACTCTGAAATTTTGAGTACAATGACTTTGGCAAGGGCCATAATGTAATGGACACAAACAAACAGCAGACAGCCTTGGCATGGATACGTACTTTTTGTGGAATCTTGGCRAAATTATTCAATATTCTCCCTACCATGCCCCACTATGATTTCAATTTATAAAATGAGTTCAGATATTGTTTCTTTCTTGTATGATGATGAAAAACACTTTTATGACGTAATAGAACCTATGGGCTAGATTCTTAGTTCAGGGTAATAAAGCATGTGCCATTGTTGATTTGTGCTAACTGAACATCCTTATCCATAAAAATACTTTCTTCATCAGTGCTAAATGTATTCAAGGATTTTTCTACTCCAGTTTGTTCTTTCTTTTAAACTGTATAAGTTCATTTATTAATGTTTTATAAATTATTTTCTGCTAGTTCCAGAAATACAAAATTTCTGAATTCAGAAAAAAACATATTGTCATAAATAATTAAAAAGAAGATTAATTTAGACCAACCAATCATCATGTATTGGCCAAAAAGAAAGAGTGTTATTTATACAGTAGCATTTCACACATGCTTATCAGTAAATTGTTTTTAGAATATATGACTAGAACTGGCAGCTGTGTGACCACAAATAAGAGAATTGTAATTATTCTGTCTTTTATACAAAAATGAATGCAATGAAGGGATTATGTACCTATTTTTTCATAGCAAGAATAGCCAATAATTTACCAACCACAGGAATCTCTCAGCTGGATGCAGGAAGCAGTACTGCATATTCGTAAACAATTCACCTGTATGTCAACTGCCAGTCTGACATTGARGGAAATGAAAAGCATTTCCCTYAAAAACTTTTTTCCCTTGAATGAAATTCTGGGAAAAAGTGTGAGACCTGTATTAGTAGGGAAAAAAGATAACCCCCTAATGTAAGCTACTCACAGGCATTATTTACAACCAGAAGCTACTCTAGGAGAAAATTTCTATTGAAAGCCCAAATGATACTGTGGTTACTACAATAGGCATTTCATTCAGTGTAGAAAAGAATTGCTTAAAAGATGTCTTGTAAAATRCTCTTCTCTGGCAAAGAAATGAGCGTGTAGAGTTAAATAGACCTGTATTTTCTTCCAGTGTCGTAGACAGAAATGGTGAATATATGCAATTATCTTCATATTGCAAGCACGRGTTCAGCATGTGTGAGGAGCTAARAAGCTCAAAAATGATACAGCACTTACATCCATTTGGAAATGACAGAAACGTTGAGAAGGAGACAGATAGGACCCAGTCCTCTGCTGATGTAACCTGACAGAGCTCCATTGAAATAAGTGGAGCTATTATGATTCAGGCCAGCAGAGGAGCTGGTCAATAAGTGCGTTGCTTTGAGACTTGAACTTTTCTAACATTATGGTAATTGTAAGTGCTGGATACTTTACTTTTTCTTCAGGGCTACATATATATTTATTTCTTCTGCAGCCCRCTTGGCATCTTATAAAAAAATAGAAAAAAAAAATCTTAAAGCTGCTAATCTGACAGTCCCTTTTTAAGGCAAAACTCTCAGTACTCAGGCTTTGGTGAGCTTTCAGCCTCATTACAAACACACACTCTGTGTTGAAAGGAGCCATTTACTGTGCATGTAAATGCATGATGAAGCTGGTCATTGCTGCTACTGGGCTGGACTCTTCACAATTTCACTTTCATGACTCCAATGTGCACTGCATCCTGCCTAATACCCTATAGCCCACAGACCTGGTAGGTGTGCTTTTAGCAACCTGGTGTACATTAACAGCTTTAATGGTGCTCCAGGAAGGTGTCTAACTGTATGCAATTTTAAAGTATTCTTGTATCTCYGTTGGAAGGACTTGATTTTCTTTTGATCTTGCCTCTTTTCAACAAAAGGAGTGCAGAAAAGTATCTGGAGCTGAAAGGTTTCGCACAGAGCCTTATCAATGACAACTCTCACTGACAAGACCTAATGGTTCTCTATGCCAGTATCCTAATATTGTCTCAGCCAACCATATTCCAGTGAAGTGTAAGGCTGTGTTGGGGAAGATTTAAAAAAAAAAAGTTTACACATGCTGCTTATATACTATACACACTTCCAAAATTCACASAGTTTCAAAGAATGAAAATTACTGAAATCCTAAGTAACTCAGATTTTGAACACTTCATCATGGATGATGAACATTTCTGATTAGACTTTTGTGCCTCTGGATGTCACTGTTGTTTTGCAATAATACAAACAATGTTATTTGACAAAGCAACAAATGAAAATAGTATAATCATCACCATCTTATGTTTGTTAGAAAGTACAAGGCTGATCACACTGGCTATTTGAGATCTGTGAGTAATTCAGTGTAAGGCATGAACAACTGAATATATAAAGTGGTGCTTTCTTCAGTTTTATATTTGGTGAAAAGGGAAAAAAACCTATCAACTTCTCAGATGTCCCAAAATGCATTTCTTTGAAAGCACTTAAAATGGAACATGAACCTTCATTGCCCTGATGGGGTCCTGTCAGGATGTATCCAGGATAAACATTGGCTTATGCAAGTCAGAACAAATGGTGATACGTGTGAGGAGGAGATGAATAAGTGTCAAGGACCATACTCTACTGCTGCTGCTCATGACTGCTTAAGAGGAGTAGAACTTACTTTTTCTGAGTGAAGCTGTTCTGCATTTGTTACAAAATTGGGAGCAAAAAAGAAACGGAGGGAAAAATCATACCTTTCTTCTTTTATAGACTTTTGCAGAGCAAAGTGTTCTACTGTATGAAATGATATATAAAGTTAATGGGGATTTAGTTATTAGGAAGGGTATTTTTCAGATTCGTTAATGGCTGCAATTGCCTCAGTTATTTACAATAAAATAGGAGGCACTATGTGCAAAAAAGTCTTYCTTGGAACAAAGCAGATTCATCAGAAGTTTGTAGGGCAACTGAGGTGTGACAGGGAAATAAATAAAGGAGTGTAGGATTTTTTAAATGTCTCTGATCTTTAGTTTTTGTTGTCAGTTTAATGAATGAGAGTGGCGGCCTTTTGCTGGGAAGTGTCAAATATTAAATAAATAGAGAAATAGAGTATTTCCATGAAAAAATGGACATATCTCATTTTTAAAGAATCCTGGAATTTCATTTGAACTAAATCTAAATARGAAAATTTGCCTTGAGGAGGTCTAGGACATAGTGATCAGGAAATGCACTGGTATTGTTTGTTTTAAAATCAGCAGCCACTGACTTCAGTTTGGATAGAATTTCTTTACAAAGGGATCCCACAGGACCCCACTCAGTCAGGGTCACACTTACTTCCAATTAATTGTTGTGGTTTAACCCTATCTGGCAACAAAGCACAAAGCAGCTGCTTGCTCACTTCCCTCTGCCCCGGCCCCCCCTGCTGGGGAGAAAACATGGAAGAAAAGCATTGGTTGAGGTAAGAACAGATTAATAACTAAAACAAATGAAATATAATACTGATATTATTATTAATAATAGCAATAATAATACTAATGGAGATGTACAGAGGACTAACCCCCAAGAAACACCAGTGATGCACATTACATTTTCACACCACTCACTGGCTGATGTCCAGCCCATCCTCAAACAGCGATTGGTGCCTTCCAGCCAACTCCCCACAGTTTATGTACTGGATGTGACATTCTATTGTATGGGATACCCCTTTGGCCAGTTCAACTCAGCTGTCCTGGCTGTGGTCCCTCTCAGCCCTCTTGTGCCCCTGCTCACTGGCAGGGCATGGGAAACTGAGAAGCCCTTGACTTAGAAAAAGTGCTGSTCAGCAACAGCTGAAACATCAGTGCGTTATCAACACTCTTCTCATCCTAAATCCAAAAGACAGCAGATGCTAGGGAGAAAATTAACTCCATCCCAGCCAAAACTAGGACAGCAATGAATTAAAGTAAATCCAAAGTACTTTTTGCTATCATACCTCAGCTAGACTAGAGCAAATGTATTAAATCACTCACATACTGTTAAGAAGATGCTATTTTTAGACTGTAAATTCCTTTTCCCAGTAGCAGGGTGTTAATGTCACATCATGCTATGAGGGTGGGTTTTCATTCTTTTATCTTTTTTTCAAGCTTGCAGACAAATATCTTACACATTTCTTTTATGGTTTTAACCTGCTACTATTACAAGGCTAATTAATAAGGCTTTATGAGCTAATTAATATGCTTTTATCTATATGAGCTTTTATCTTTATGTGACTGATTGCTACAGCAATTCTATAACACTACAGGAAGCTATTTATTTTCTAATTAGCAATGTCATCATGACCTTTTACCACACAGCTAAGTCAAGGTTCTGGCCTGCCAGGTACATAGAGGGTAGCTCAGACTGTTCAGTGCTGGCTGTAAATTACATGCTGATGAGTGAGTGTGATGGTCTCTGTTCCTTGATGAGAATGCAGYAGTTTGTTCTCCCAAACATAAGTGATGATGGAATTCTTGAACAYTGACATGTAGGATGAAACAGTCCATTTTTTAATGTAGTGAGGACAGTAGGAGTATTAATGAATGTGCTKACTGGGGAAAGCAGAGATACCTGTGCCTAGACCTGGGTCCTGGCCACCAGTGACATCTCCAATACATCCATTTGCTCTGTCCAAGATTCTGTGCAGGGTGTGTTTTGGGAGGTCACAGYGTGAGTCTGATGTGGACCTACATTTTTGATTTTGGATTTACTCCAAATCCAATATCTGTGCTGAGTAACTGGGCAAAACACTGAAAGCTCCCTGTGCAAAGGAACAAGGCACAAATATTTATATTACTGTGATATATGAGACCTGGGCAGGATATGGCCAAGCTCAGCCCTTCAGGACTAACCCATAATRGGAATTTCTTCCTTCAAAACTTAAAATCTCAGCAGTAACAAAAAGAGAAGGTTAGAGTACAGCCATGAAGTTCTGTCTTGTAATGACCATGACTTCAGCATTAGTTTGCATTCAAATATATTTGAATTACAGGGGAATTTGTTTTGAAATATTAATTTTGTAACCTTTGAACCATCCACCATCTCAAGTCTCTCTTTCATTTGAGGTGACTGGACATGGTCAATGTCAAGATGCCACTACAAATACTTAGACTTTATAAAAGATGGTTTTTTGAGGAAAATGACATTTAGATTCTCTGGAAAAAAAMCAAACTTATAACTCAGCTAATTAAAATCACAAAAACAATATTAGTTGGGAGAATATTATTATTATAGTRCTCATACCAAAACCTCACATTTTTTACTCTACTGTAGTTTCAAAGTTACAGATAAGTAACTTAAAAAATGCATCATATTTGCTTYAAAAAGAGTTTTGGTTTGGATTCCTCAAAAGTACATAGAGTGATTTCTTTCAAGGTTAGAACTGATCTAACTTGCCTTCATTAATATTAAAATATCAAATTCTGGACGATTACACAAAGGGATTAAAAACTGTAGTGTATCTAGGGGAAAACACTCACAAAAGGGGAAAACACTCACAAAAGGATGGGAAGGAATTTATGTGGTATTTATGCAACTATCATACAAGCTTTCAAAGGATTTCTATTGTAATTCAAGATTAGTTAGGCATAAGTTAATGGACTCTTAAAGTATTACCCAAAGCTTATTATGATAGACAAAAGCAGCCTCTTTTTAAAATGTTTTTAAATAATATCAACTACAAGGTCCCTGAAGACATGACATTTCTAGGGTTAGTATTTCCTCATCAGACATTAAAATAGGTCAAGCAATTTGGTTTCAGTTCCTTTTCTGTTCCTGCTCCTGCTGTACTGTGCATATCAAGTAGAGTGCATTATGTAGATTTACCAACTGTTGAGTTCTCTGCTTTGTTTCATTATGTTGTTTATTTTGCAATCTGTACTGAGAGTGGAAGAATTACAATTACACACCAAGGAATCCTGATATTAACTAGTTCCATAAAGTTAAGGTCATCTTCTGTAGCAATTAGAGATAAATTCATTTATCAGAATTCAATCTTGCAGATGCAGGTAATCCATAATGAAAAGACCGAGATRAGAACAAATGACTCAACAAGGTTCTTAGTTGCATGATTTAACTACTAATATCTTACAGTATGAGTAGTAATATATCTCTGTGGATCAAAAYGTGTTTCCCAGGAAATATTTGCATTTGTCAATGGGAATTTGGCTAAATTAAGGCTCAAAAGTTTATTCTTAAAGGCAAGTAGTCAAAAGCAAATATTCCTCCCTCACTTCCCAACAGGATATTTTTCCACACCCCTTGTTTTATTTCTGATCAGAAACAGGAATAAAGCAGGTTTAGAAACAAACTAGAAACAGATTTAAAGTTTGATTCCATCAATCAGCATTACATTATGTACAAAGTTTTGCAAATACTAGACAGGAATCAGACCAAACAGGTCCATCTTATAAATTTAGCTTTGGTTGAGTGTAAAGGAATGAGACCCTTCAGACTTCTTTTATTTAAAAACTGAATGTACAAAGCAGTGCACAGAAAAGAAATGTTTAAGGCAGATATTTAGAATAGAATAGAAATCTTTTGATGCTTCAGAAATAAAGCTGCAGACATCTTTTAAATATAGAACCTGGCATGAAAAAAGGATTCTTAGAGCATGAGTTGCAGGGAAGACATGAAAGTGTGTGATTTTATATTTGCAGTTCACCAGTAACATTGTTAAATATCTTTTAATACCATTAGTTATAGAGTAGCAAAATGCTATTGTAACTGATTTAATCAAAAGCAAGATTGGCAGCAGAGCTGCTGCTGTGCAGTACACAAGGTTAAGGGATAGTTTGTCATGCTTGGTTTTTATTTTAAGCTGTCTAATATTTAGCCACTTAACAATTTAGGAGGCTGAATCTTTTGTTTTGAAAAATGTTGCAGGAGTTGTACAGAGCAATGTCCTTGATCCAGGAGCAGCATGCATGAAAGAGTATGTCAAGTATAGTTTGGAGKCAGCAGGCTCAAATTATCCATGAGTCTTTGATTTAATTTTGATGCCAGAGACAATCTTTTTTCTGATATTTTTCACAAAGACTGTCAAGTCCTTGTCAAGTAAAAGCAAAATCATGTGTTTCAGTGTGCCTCTTTGCCAATACTGGCATATCGTTATCTTGGCTTACCTTTCTTCTGTGTATTTGGTTATGTTTCTGGCAAATTAAAATGCTTATCATTATGATCTCAAAGATGCTTTATTGGTATTTATATATTTCAASATGAGCTGCCAGGTATTCTGATGAAATTTCTGAGTATCCTTTTGAGGAAACTTAGATTTATTTATTTTAGTAGCTCACTGAGGGGTAAACATCATGATTTTCCTCTTGTCACTCAAATAAATCTCAGATTTATTTCCATGTCAAGCAATGTGAGACAAAATAACACCCATTTTTTTGAATGGTGACTATGACCAGCAAAATAGAAGAGCCATTACTTAGGAAAAGACTTGGTCCAACATACCTGCAAATTACTGCAGCTTGTCTTTTGACTTGCAGATTTTGGMTCATGGTGTGAGTGTGCAGATTCAAGGGCCCAACAGTTATGACAACTGTGTGTCTTTTTACTGCCTGCCTTATTACATCTTGCTTGCAATTTGTGGCCAAGATTACATACCAAGAGCCTTTGTGGAAGGATTATAGTTTCTCATGTATGTGAARTATTTCTCAAGTTTCTGTTGGCTCTAAAATAATTAATGACTCTAAGATAGAAAAGTGAATAACCTGAATACTAATAACTGCAACTTCATTTTTAAATCACATTTTAAATATTAGAAATTTACAAAACTACTTATGTAAATGARATTGCCCCGTCTCACTGGCTATGTTAATCCTACTCAATTATGTTACTGCTAAGACATACATCTATGGAGTYTAGATAAATGTGTGCAATTCTTCAAAGGCTTTATGTAATTGCTTCTAGGTTTGCCATCAGTCTGTACTTGTCTTTGTGATTGTATCTCGACTTGGTAGGTTTTCATGTTGTAATTGTATGTTAATTGTTTGTGATTGTATCTATGAGGTTTTTATGCAGTAATTTTGAATGGCAAATTGTCTGATTGTACCTTTGATGAAAAATTTGATGTTACTTTTATCCAAAATGTACTTACTAACAAGCAATTGACATAAACCAATACATACTAAAATGAAAATTATTTAAATAAAATGGGAGGGCATTTCCACAAAGATAACATGTTGTGAATTAAAAAGGTAAGTATTTTAGTACTTTATAACTTTGCACTTCAATTTATTCTGACAAAGTGATTGAGAGAGRCTGGTAGCTATTTTATGACTCAGAAGCTTTGAGGGTTTTCACARTCTTTTTGCTTGTTCCTCTGTGCAAATTCTTATATGCGCTTGAGCTAATTATATCAACTTTTACGAGATACTCAGGGGCCATTGTAATTTTTCAATGCAAAAACACAGCATAAAGAGCAGAGCCAGAGCCAGCCCAGTGGGCAGGCATTTTCCTGGGTGCCATCCAGTGGCAGGGACTTTGGTGTGAGTAGACACCAGGCACCTTCTGCTGTTGTTAACTGGTCCCAGAAGAGCCTTGCCATAAGTCTGTTAGATCCAGGTAATTTTGGTAGTCAGTATTCTGAATGATTTGTGTTTCCAAAATGTGTCAAGGCTCTCAGTACAGCCCTGGAGCCATGAGGTGCTTTCAAGACCATATGTAAGCCAGGTCTGGCTCCAAATGAGGAGACATATTCCAAATTATAGACATATTCCATATATTCTAGTGTATGAAATATACTTTTCACCCAAGCACTCACATATGGAAGACAAAAGCTAGTTTATTGTCAGTAGTAGTAGTTTTAGAATTAGATTTTTTTGTTTGCTTATTTAGGAACCGTTTTTCCATGATTTCCGTTTTTATGGCTGATTCAACTAGAAAAAAAATAGATTTTAAAAAACTCGCTGAAATCAACAGTCCAAAAGAAATTTAATGCTCTTGGATTATGTTCTCTATCTCTCTCTCTCGCTCTCTCTTTTTTAGCTTGTTTACTTTGAGTAGATACAGGCTGTCTTTTCTGTTTCATCATTCAAAGCTGGTGGTAGGGGATTCTCAAGTTGAATTCTTTACTACAATATTTTTGCATTTGACTTTTCATGTTTTTATTACGTCTTTATTTTGGAGAGGGGAAATTGAATAAACATGCCACACTCGGCACATTTTCTTAATTGCTTGATGCCACTTCATTCAGATAATGTGATGAAAGTTTCTCCTTGCCCTTAGAGACTATTCATTCAGTTCTGACATTGCTTGTATTTCTAGAAATGATTGGACTGATTTTTCACAAAGAGCATTTTTTTGGTTCTTTCATGTTTTTCCCCCAAACAGCTTAACAGTAGATGATAAATGTAGAGGCCCCAGCCCAACTCAGACCTAGTTATTCAGTAGCTAGGGTTCAGCAATTAACCTAAAAAAAGAAGAATTAGCTACAAGCTGTTTGTGTTAGCAAATGCTAACATGAATAGGTGAGCAGGCAAGACCTGCTGTACTATTTAAATGGATTAGGTGGGCCAGTTAACTATTGTGAGGAGTCATTTCAATTAATTTAATTGAATCTCTTTTGGCAGTGATCCCAAAAGGCAGACACTTAATTGCCCAGAAAGCCTGTGGTAGACAAACAATTTCAGAATAAATATAATATACTTCTAATGGATCCTGTGTTTTCCTTAAGTGTGAACTATCTTTACTTTTTTAAAGGTAGGAACAATTTGAAAGCTCTGATTCTATTTCTTTTGTCCAACSTTTGGAGTTCTCTAGGATTGCCTGTGAGAGAGCATGAAAACCGAGAGGGCATATTAGGAAAGATGTGCCACTTTGGCAGGGAAAACTTCAGTACTCAGTCAAAGTAACAAGCCAGGCTCTTTTATTATAAATCCTGCTTGAACAGAAATGTCTCAAAAGACTTAATCAAAGATGTCAGGATGTATAGCTCTCCACAGTTTGGAATTTGCTCAAACCAGTGGATGTTGTGAAGCTTAGCATCGTGATGAATTAGAACAGTTCCCACACTTCACAGATACCCAGAGTCCAGTAAAAGGGAGGGAACTAAATATCTGTGGCTAAGAGTCTTTCAAGAGAGAAGTGAATGCATAGGTCAAACCTATGCTTTCTGAGTTGCACTGAAGAAGTTAAAAAACTACCAACACCTCAAATCTCTACACCTCCTACAACTGGAATGGTTTCTGCAGTCTCCTGCAGACTTCATGAGCCCATTAACCAGTATCTGTGTGGGGCTGTGTCCCTTCCCTGATGATTTGTAGCCAGGACATTGGGCTGTGGGAATTTTAACAAGTCAAATGGGACTCAAATGAGCACAAGGAGGAAGTCATCAGTGAATCATGGAGATTGGTGTGCTGTTGTGCTGCCTTCTAGCAAAAACAAATTCTGAGTTTTGGTCTATTTTCAGAATCAAATCTGTGTTTTACATTCTCCTAGCAGACCAGATCAGAAAGCCCTCTGCTGAAGCAATAGGTATCTGTACTGTCTGAGCAAGAGGGTGCTACCCCTACATGCTGGGTCACCTAGCTTGTGGTATAGCAAAATATCCTTCATTACAGGTTTTGAACTTTGTGTGGCTGAGAAAGGAACAAAAKCAATGTCTCCATCCATCTAAGACATCTCTAATCATGTGACAGCTATGCAAAAACATGTGAGGCTTTAAAAAAATTATTTACAATAATAATAGGTTTGCTTCCTCTCAGATCACTGAACCCACAAACAATTTTTTGCTGTAATAAGCAGATAAGGTATTGGTATTTTCCATCTGAACGATTTTTGAAGCATTTATCMCTCCTTTGCCTAATTGAAAGAGTCCTGAAATTGAACCAACATGCCATACACAGCATTTCCCTCTCATGTCCACTTTTTTGAACGTCTGGAACTCCAGAGAAGTTTGTATCGTGTCAAGTAAAATCCACTTTTTTTCAGAAGATCAGCAAAAGGTTTTCTCATGCTCTGTTACGTACAGGAACCCAAGCCTCCTGTGGTGTTCTGCATTCATTCATTGTGCTCCTTGGAAAGAGGGCAATTTCAAACCTGAGGGAAACAGCTTCTCCTTTAAACTTCACAGCTGGCTGTGCTAAGAAGCCCATGCTCAAACCAAAAATAAACACCTGCTTGAAGAGTGTATATGTGACTGCTAATGAAAAAAAGGAAAGGAAAATGTAGGTTAAAAGCTAAGCTACTTTGAGACTCAATGTGAGCATTTGTTTGCGTACATCTGACAGACTTTGTACAGACAGCTCTTCATTAAGTTATAAACCCTTCCAAGAAAACTGTCCTAAATATTAGTTTGCTTTCAATTGTTTGTACTCATTTWCTGAGAATAACCAAAAATTTGGGCATTTTAAGTAGCAATAGTAAATTATGTATCATAGATTCATAGAACAATCTATGTTCACTGACACTTGATTACTTTATACTAATTGGTTTAGTAAGTACCAATTATATCCCTAAATGGTTTTCTGAATGTTAATATATCAGCTACATTCCTCATTTCCSAAATATTTTGTATTTAGAAAATGAAGCAGCGAGATTTCTCTTTCATACCTATTAGTCATCATTACATTCTCTAGTAAAATGCTATTTCAATGTAATGATATTTGCAAACATGTTTAGACTGTAGTTCCCAACATTAATGTTAAATGTTAACCCATTATATTACTCAAGGTAGAATAAATGGGGCACAAAACCATGAAGGAGAGAAACCATCAGAGAAAGTTATGAACAGAATGTGTTTTTATACATTCTTCTGTATATAAAGTTTGGTTGACTAATTAATGGAAGTATAAAGGGYTTATAATGACGTTAACTGTTGATAYGGGCTAATTAAGCTCTAGCGCAATTTAGTAATGCATCACATTAGTGATTCCTCAGAATAGAAATGGTCCCACTGGTGTTAATAAAGCTGTTTGGTTGGCTTTGTGTGCTGAAGATTTTTCTGTTGAAAAGTAATATTTTGCTGAAACTAAAAGCCCTGCAGGAAAATGTCAAATCCAGAGAAAATTTAAGAAATGTAGAAAAAAAATGGATTTTGAACTGGCACTTGGAAATTAAATGGCAGTCTTCATTTAGTCTTGCATGGAGCTTTGCTTAATTTTATCCAGAAATAAAGCAAACCAAAACCAATATTTATGTCAAAATGTTGATGTGAAATGACAGTGATTCTGGATCTGGACCTCTCATGCCCCTGTTTAACTTCAAGTACTAAAATTCCCAATGTCTCCCTCAATTGTTTTGGAAAAAAACTATACATGTTTAACATTCACAAACAGATAAATTGAACAACCTTTAGCTTAAGCAAGTATGTATTAAAAATACATATATATATGACAATAACAKGTACCTATTCTGCTCATGATGAGACAGATGAGGCTAGCTGCAAGTGAATTTGTTTGCACTCCCATAGGAGTCTAGCTGCAGTAGAATTGAACCCTATGTGAATTAATTTATCCTGCTTTCAGGCTGCTTGGCAGCTTTTGGCACTTCTGCTCCTGTATTTATGGCTGGCCTGAGGATGTACACGCTGCATGACAGTGTGCAGCACAGGCATATATCTTTATTCAGTGTTTAAGCATGGGAGTAGTTGTTACTCTGAGTTGTCAGCTGGTTATTTCTTAGAGAAGCTGTCATGGGGATTGCATGCTGTGGAATTCACATTACTATTTAAAATACTGTGTGATTTTTCTAGATTAAAGGACCCTGTCAGGTAAAATACAGACCACATTTTTAATTTTATGTCTTCCCTCTATTCCTAGTGTGTTTTGAATTAAAATTTTTGGATTTGTGTTCCATTTGAATGACTCTGTCTTTGCTTTTGTGCTAATCTCTGGTCCTTTGCTGGTAAAAATGTGACTGCTCTTTGTTTTAAATGACTGTGTTTTAAATTTCTGAATAAACAGTTAACATAAAAACTTATGCTAATTGTTTGACAGGAAGAATGTAAATTCACTTCCAAATTTTCTCTTAAGAAAGTCTCATTGYATTTTCTTTTCTCAATGAAAATCTGACATTACAACTCGACACAGCTGTAAAGTCTTGCAGTGTTTTTTTATGTGAGGATACCTAAACTGCCAATCAGAACTGAGGCACCTGTGCTAGCAGATGCAAGGACTTTGATAACTTGTTTCCAGCCTGTGAAGAATGCCTGAAACAAGTGAGGTACTAAAGCTCAGATACATGCTAAATGGAGTGATTATTCAGATGGACTATGTATGCCCATCGCTGATAGCAGATRGTGAAGAGAGGAAAAATTAAGCTTCCTTATGTACATGCACATTTTCAGAACAGGATATGATAGTAAGAGCAAAGGTGTATTTTGAGGTTCTGGTACCTGAGCTGGGGGTCTCAGAGAATTTGTATATTTAAGACACAGCGCCATGCAAAGGGATCTGAAACAGAGTTTGATGTGCTGTGACCTCTCCTTGCYCAGTGTAACTTGGTTCTAGAGATGGTCCAGTCACATCAGCTTTACAGTGTAGCCAGGTGGATTACCTGTGCTAGAGTAAAGCTTTTAGAGTCAGCCTTGATAAATCTACATGGAGCTGCATTGCAGAGTAGACCTGATGTGTGTTGCTGTTGTATTTAGCAAAGAACTTAAGAAAATATTAATGGGGAAAATTCTATGTTGTATTTGCATCAGAATGGAGATTCTTTCAAACTGCTTCATATCCCTTTTGTGTTGAATAACTCCAATATTTGAAGCTGTAACYAAGTGGAATCCAATAGCAATTAGGTACAAAGACACCCTCTTTTTCCATTTTAAAGAAGCCATGGGATGTCTTGGGTCTGTGGTAACTTGTCTTAATATGTCTTGCACTACTTAGAAGTTCTCTTCTTCTGATTTTTCTTTGGCTTGTCTTTGAAGCTGCTAAATCAGGCATCATTGGTGGAATAATATCTTTTCCATCAYTTCCGAAAGATGGAGTAACTGAAAATTAATGGAACTGAAGGGAGAAAAAACTGATATCCACAATAAAAAAAAGAAAAAAAAAAGAAAAAAAAAAGTGCAGCGCAGTCTAAAATTAAAATGCAACGAAGCAGATTTGATATAGTACATAGCAAGCTTGAGCTAAATGGAATTCTGCCAAAACTGGACATTACTTTCCTTAGGAAAAGGAAAGTCTGTTTTGAACTCTATGATCAACCTGGCAAAAGTATTACTTGTCATTATGTTAAAAAAAATAACGAGCTTACTGCAAGACAGCAGCCCAGCAAATGGTGATTCTTGCTCATGTTTTCACAGCAGAGATGGTCTGTTTGGTAAACTGGGCATTGAATAAGTACTTGCAAAACCTAAGGTCTGTGATGAATATGGCTATTTTTTGCCTTTGCAATCTTGAGCATGTTTTCCTCTGCTGCTCTTCCTACTTGTTTTTATGTCTTAGTTACAGATGTAGTAAGCTCAGGGGAACAGTGCCTATCTCTTCTTTTCTGGAAAGCTAAGCAACACACATGGTTTGTTCTGTGTCTCTGTCAACTCAAATTTCAAAATCCCAGCCTGACTTGCCTCTCTGCAAACCTATTTATGTTTTCCCAGCTCTTTGTGATCCTGCCTGTTCCTCCCATCTGCTCTGCYCCGCTTCAAGAGCTGCAAGGATACCAGAGGACCACATTTCTTATCTCAGGGAAAGCTATSACTCTGCACTACTCTGACTTGTGTCTTTGGCAAAGTACTTTGCTCTTTTAAGCACATATTTTGATGACTCTCTTCAAAATATGTTTGTTTCCCAAACTGAATAAGGCAGACCTTCTCTCAGTCACATACATCAACAAGAAATCAGTGAAAGGAAAGTCTGTAAAAAGAACACTCAGGTCTGGCCAGTCTGCTTCCAGTTTTCCCAAAGTGAATATTTTATGCCTAAATTGTAAAGCTGCACTGATTTATGACAGCTCTGGAACAGKACAACCCATTTCCAAAGAACTTTGTAATTAAATAATGTTTAACTAAGTGTGAGGAATTCAAATATTTTTAAATTCAATCAGACTGTAAAATTTCTATTGCCTCACATAGTTACAGAGARGCTAAGGATTTCTAACAAATTCTGTAAGATTTTTACTTGAAGGGAAGAGTGAATTTCTCTTTCTTACTAAACACCATCTGAAAAAAAGATGATTTGTAAGAAATACATGATTTCCTGGTTGAAAAAGAATCAATCTATAAATTTATCTTCAAGGATTTTATTTCCTAAGCTTCTGTTTCTGAATTAATGTTAAAAATGTTATTRAACTCCCCCAACAGATATTAGCTTTGCCTTTGAAAAAAAAATAAGCTTTTTAGAAGGAAATTGGGGATTGGATAACGTTTTAAACTGAGGCCTGTAATATCTTTACCATATCCCATATCTTCCCCAATATTTTATTTAAATAGAATATAAACTAGGGGTTTTTSTTTGTATATTTKTTTGGRAAAAAGAGATMATTTTCTGCTGGAATTAATGGTAGATTAATGGTAAGAGTCAGAGAAGAGATAGGGACATTATTTACATGAGACCTCCTTATAAGTGCTGGTACAAGACAACTTATTCTAAGGGATTTATATTAATGGGATGTCATATACAGTAAGGAATAAAACACATACTTAATGTGGGTAAAAACACTGAAATAAAATGGAGAGAGGATTAGATCAAGCTTGCAATTGGTTTCGTCTGACAATAGCTAATTTTGCAAAGTACTTGGGGAAAACAAGGTTGGATCATAAGGATTTGAGCCATCTGCAGTTAAATGCTTGCAAATGAACCTTAGTTTGAGTAACTTTTAAAGGACTGATTTGTATTTACTGACATATATATACCTATGCATAAATTCACAGATAATACATGAATGATTAAAAACTGAAAATGAAGCCAAGAGAAAATRATGGGCCATTTTACTTAAATGATGTAAACTGAATTCCTTTGAAAAAAATCAGAAATCTGATTTGTTAAAAACTTTTAAAAAACATCTTCTAAGATAATGTAAGTGGGTTTATTTTCCCTGAGAAAATGTAGCCAAGTATTTTTCAGTGAAGCTGAGAGGCAAAAAAAGCTTTAGCTAATAATGTTGCTCACTGCAGAGAGCTCTTGAATTCTAGATGTGATTTTAAAACTAAGGTTCAGAAGCTGATTAAGGACCAGAATCCCTGACTGAGTTTCTGATTAACATTTTGAACATGGAGCGAAATATTCAGTCTCTGCATAATTACGAAATAGAGACATCAAAGAAGAAAAATGCCTTTGAGTGATCTATTCTATCACTTTGTGAAAGCAAGATTATATTTTTAAGCTGGCAGTTACACGGGTTTTTCCAAATGTAATTTTGAGGGTTCCCATTGATAGAATGTAAACAGTTTCTCTTGGAAAAACAYTCCATGACCTGAAGAATCTTTCTGKAAAATTTCGCTGTTGCATTGACATCCACAAATCTTTCTTCTTTTCTGTCTCAGGTGATCTCTCGTTACACTTACTGTTTGCCTTCACATCCATATTAAAATATTAATGGAAGAGTGAAAAAAGAAAAGGTCTAAAAACATACAGAATTTAAAAATATTTTAAAAGACTAAACCTGCATAGAAACAAACACATTATTTTTTTTTAAGCCTTTGACTTATAGGATGGGACACATTATATCAGTTTCGTAATAATTTCCTTATATTTAGTAAAAGCCCTCCTTCCTTCCTTCCTTCCTTCCTTCCTTCCTTCCTTCCTTCCTTCCTTCCTTCCTTCCTTCCTTCCTTCCTTCCTTCCTTCCTTCCTTC
>QVAJ01000161.1:1723871-1745928 GCA_003546035.1 Mixornis gularis | reverse complement strand
CTTCCTTCCTTCCTTCCTTCCTTCCTTCCTTCCTTCCTTCCTTCCTTCCTTCCTTCCTTCCTTCCTTCCTTCCTTCCTTTTCTTATTTTGGTATAGGGTTGAAGTTACACATTCAAATAAGGGATAAGATTTAAATTATCACATATCTAGACTGATGTGAAAATAGTG
This sequence comes from Mixornis gularis, assembly GCA_003546035.1. Taxonomy (NCBI): domain Eukaryota; kingdom Metazoa; phylum Chordata; class Aves; order Passeriformes; family Timaliidae; genus Mixornis; species Mixornis gularis. The sequence goes on along the minus strand of QVAJ01000161.1, from coordinate 1,745,760 downwards.
TCTAATTGTGAAATTTTCTTCTGCTCTGGAATCTCTTCTTGTATTCTGTTACCAATTTTCTGATGCTTCTTGAATTTAAATGTGTTGAGGGACTGCTTCTTACACAGTGAATAAATAGTATTTTTTAATTATGCAATATTACTATTTTGTTTATGTAAAGCAAAAAATGCATATTCTAGCTAAATAATTACATTTGGCCTATATTTATTTCCTTTGGAGTTTAGTAAGTGTATTATTTTCTCCCAATGGTGTTAATGTAATGTATGAACCACACAATGTAATAAGAAGCCAAGCATACATCTACAGAAGTAGCATATTTTTAACACAGCTATAGACTATATATTGCTTTTTAYTTTTGAGTTTTATTTGCAACTGTGCAACAATTGTTGCAGCCATGATCTGATTGGMTTTTATATTTAGATATAATAATCAATGTATATACTGTATGTGCATCTATTTCTGTTTTTATTCTGATCTGTCATATAGTTTTGAGAGAGTTCTTTTTTCACATGCCCTCACGGTTTGGTTCTTTGATATGCTTCCAGTTGTCCCCTCATTCCTCACTGAATTTGCTTTTTTTGGAAATTCAATAGAGAGTACACTACGAAAACTTCTTACCTTACTATGTTCACAAGATGTTAAAGAGAATTAGACCTACAGTTTGTCACAGAAAAGGTGTTACAAATCTCATTATGGGACTCCTGATGTGCAGAGTCCCAGCTATTTTCTCAGACCACTTATTTTATTAGTTTTGTCACTTATGTTTGATCTGCCAACTTCAAGATTTTCTTAACAGTCTTCTCAAAAAGAAAACTGAAGATGTAAACATCAACTGTTCTCACCACGTTCTTTTAGCAGAGAGGTTTCACAAAGTCTGACACTTGGCTATATTTTGTTTTTCATTCACTGTAGGTGGTTGTATAAATTTGTTGACAAAGACCAGGWAAAAGTGAGATCCTTTGAATGCACCTTGAAGATGTCAGCTGTTTTCCACTATTTCTGCTGCTTTCCAGTCGTGCCAGTGTTCTCTGAGAGCATGATGTGAAAACCAGCCCAAAATACAAATTAGGTGTGTTTGGTCTATACTTATACGAAATTGGAATTGTTTAGAGTTTAGGAAAGCTTACRTACATTAAACATGCAGACTTTTATTTCATAGGACAATGATGGTGTTAATTAGACACAGCAGTATTACACCACACCACTRTAAAATTAACAGGCAAGTAGACATGTTCCACATGCAGTTTACTTGGTGTTGACACCAATATAGCATTCCTCCTGGCAAAAGTGAGCTTGGAAGTTATATGCTTTACATAGACATAATCACAGAAGCTCCTGTTTCCCTCTGCTYTACCTGGAAGTTCTACAGCTGTTAGTTAACAATTACAATTGTTAATTGTAGGAAATTCTGCAGCATTAAGCATGAAAGGCTCCTTCAAGAGGAGAGACAAACACCAGTAAGTTCTGTTTCAGCTCCATGCAGTTACTTGAAGGCAGAATCTTCTCTCCATATCAGTGACTAAAAAGACACTTCATTTTCTAATAATTAATGTMGTTTCTGTAGGATCCAATATAAAATCATCATAAGAGCAGCTCCATCTTAAGCAGGTGAGAGTCATYCAAATTAACTGGAGAATTTTCAATGATMTGAGATTTTTTAAAATTTAAGTGAGAGATGTGAAATCTATCAAATCGGGGGAAATAAATGCATTTCATCATGGTTTAGACTGCTAATCACGCTACAGAAAACTTACATCAACTCCAGATGATTATCTGTTTGTGTGGGGAAGAGTGATGATATTTTGGAAGCATGGGCAATTTTATATAAATTATGGAAGATTTTTTTATAGTCTTTATTTTCCTAATCATAAAGACAGTAGGGTTCCCTTATTCTGCTCATTGGGGAATAAATGGAAACAACAATCCAAATGATGCTCAAAATATTATATTTCTTCATTCCTCACATAATAATCTGCTATGGATGTGAAACATAAGACTTATTGATCTGACTGAGTTMGTAGAAAATTTCCTAACAGGATAAWTCATTTCTTGWAGCACTTAGGTTTCATCCAGGAAAAGAATGCCATTCTTTGCAAATATTTCAAGATGACACAGGCAAAATGTTTCCTATCCGAGTTTCAGCACCAAGCAATAGATAGGCTGCTTCTGCTATAAGCAAATGGTTTGTTAACCAACAATGACAAGCCATTTTCACAAGCAGCATCACAGTTAGTATTTTCTAGAACCTTGATGCATTAAACTTCTGTTTTGCTGTGACTATCTATGATCTGTTACAGAATTTTGGAGATTGGACAAACACATTTATCTGAAAATAAGGATTGAAATAGTTCATTCTTATATACTATGGAGCTGTATTTTCAGTAGGTATGCTTTGCATTGCTGTTTGTTTTGATTGGGTATGACAATGTGCAAAACAGTAAGGGATCAGAATTGCTACCTGCCTTTCTAATATCTAAATGCGTACAAATATTTTGACATGAGGAGCAGAGATTTTAAAATGCTAAGCACTACAGCAAAATGGATTAGCCTTTAGTAAGGGGAGCTTCAAATTGCAAGTGCCAGGGGGTTAATGGAAAGCAGTGTGTCATATTTCCTGATTTACCCTTTCACTATCTTGTCCAAAACACCTGGGTAATGTGTTGCTCATAAATTATAATTCAATAAGCATACTTTGAGATTCAATCCTTATTCTTTTCAAAAGTTTCAAATAAACTACACATAAATTCTGGCTATGTGGAAAAGTGCTCTGCTTTGGTTAGTGCTGTAGCAATATCCCATGGGCAGAATGAACGTAAAGTAGAATTGATCAGCCTTTTTGATAACTTCAGAGTCAAAGATCTAGAGATATTCTACCATTTTCCTGGTGGACTCATGGAACCAAATGTATTAATTTTAAATGATTTTTAAATATTTATCTCTTTTAGTTTGCTAGGAACACAAAAACATTTTGTGTGAGACTAAGTTTGAAAAATATGTTAGCTTTATTATTTCCATAAACAGAGTTTACATATATGTGACATAATACCTTGGTGATGTATTCTTAATTTGGATTTCACCCTCTCCTCCTGACACTCTCTGATTGCAGTCTTCAGCTCTGATAGCAGACAAGCCATGGAAGATGACTGGYTTGCAAAGGATTTGCCATACCTCTTGTTAGTTTTGCAGGTGGCTGTGGATGCTGTGCTGCCATGGCTGAAACACTCCACCACAGCAGCACATTTGTGCCTTGTAAAACAGGGATATGATGAGCTGGGTTAAAATTCTTTTTTACACCTTAAGAAATATTTATTAGCTTCCCCCAACTCCTGGGCAGAGACAAAGCTCTCTGTCCCTGACCAATGTGCCAAATCTCTGTCCCTGACCAATGTGCCCATAATTTATAATGGATAATCAGATTCTTCTTTGTGTCAGCCAATGATAGGCCTTTCATGTCCTGGTTCCAGACAAGACAGGGTTAATTTTTTGCATAGCTAGGATGAGAAGGTTATTCTATGYCACCTCATGTTATTGCTGGGGGCAGGGAAAAGGGACTCTCTTCTGGGGAGAAGGGGTTCCTGCTGGTCAAGAAGATGTGGTGGAGGTTCCAGTGTTTTCTGTTATCAGGGAGTTTTTCTGTGTAAATAATTTATTTTCTTATACCTTTTGTTATTAATATTGTAGCTGTTATTCTCTGTTTTCTTATCTCATTGCTGTCTCCAGTAAATTGTTCTTATCTCAACTCATGGCCTCCAGTTGGAGGGAGAAGAAGTGGCGTATAGTTTTACTGGGAGTACAATACTGGAGAATACAATGCCTAAAGCATCTTATCTCCCCATCTTGTTCCCCAGGAATTTTTCTGCCTCTCCACTCATCCCACTTCCCTCACCCTTTGCTAGTTCCCCACTTTGCCACTTGATAGAGGAGTGTTTTCTTTTTGGCTATAACACCAGGGAAGGACTAGGAAATAGAGCAAGGGAATGTTTTGATCTATGTAAGTCCTCAAGATCAGATTTCCAGGAACAGTTTTGSCAGAGAGACAGATGGTGTTGCTACCACCAAGTGTCTTGTAAATTGTTGAAGAATTACTCTGAGTGAGATTGCATTCCATCTTGCATTTCCATCTTCACATACCATGTTACTCATATCCTTTAATATGAGAGTTTTATCTGGCTGTCTGGTATTAGATATAGCATACAGAATTTATATATAATATTTCTAACTGCTTCTTCACCTTCTTGTATTTTGATTGATTTTTAAAATCAATCTATTCACTGTTTTACTTTCTGATCTTATTTTCATTCTACTGCTTTCTAAAATGAATCTCAGGATATTTTTTTTGATGTTGCAGATTCTACTCTTTCTCAATTTCCTCTGCAGGTTTTCCAAGAAAAAAAAAATCAAACTATTTYTCTGATGATGAATTCACTAGGTCTACTCTGCCTTTTCAAAGAGCTTTGTAGTATTGAATGTACCTCTCAAAAGAAAYGCCTAAAAAACCAGAGTTTTTTGAAGTGAATTTAAGACACCAAAAAAATGATGTCAGTCTCAGTCCCAAAGAAATTAATGGGATTTTGGTCATTAATTTTCTATAAGGCTATTTTGTTCTGGTATACAAGTAGTTCTGATCCAATGATCATCAGTAGATGAAGTTGCATTGATTGTGTTCAAAATTAAACAGCAGTTCAAGGTTTCRGCTGCTGCTCACAAAAGCATCTAAATCCAAAGGTTTTGTTTTATCATGAAATTTTTGTTTCGAAGTGCTCTTTATTTTTGCATTTAATTTTTATACAAAGTCTATGTTTATGGTTTTTCTGTTATGGTTATACATAACGAGTGCTAAACTAAGAGAAAAGGCTAAAACTTGGGAACATGGCAGCACACATGTTGAAAGGAAAACTAGAATGCCCTCAGGATCGGTGCCTTTAATCTGTTATGTTTAGTAATTTAAAAGTTGCACAGAATGATATCTTTAGTAAATTTATTAAATTTAAATCTCTCTTATCATGACTGGACATTAATTCTTCTTCAGTATCTTGTAACGAACCCTTCCCTGAGTATTTATTGCATACCAATTTGGTGGCTATTTGCTGTAAATTTCCCCCATTAAAAAGCTTTCCCATATCAATTTTSTGATTGAATTGAGAGATAAATCCTTTATGTTGATGTGGAAAGTGAGAACATATCACCCTATTGACCAATACATGGTGAAGATACATAACTACACCAGGGAGTCAACCTTGATGATGGGGCAGGTAGCAGTATGTACTCCAGCTAATTAAAGACATTAAGCACAACTAGACTGGACTTTGCATTTTTTCTACTTTTAGCAGAGATTTATTTTCTCTGCTATTTAGCTTATAGGAAGTTGTAGATAATATTCCATCTTAGCCTTTACTCTGTTATATTTACATTAATGATACTGAAAACTTTATCAGACGTTGTTCAAAGCCTTATATAATATTATCTGTGTCTATATATGTATATATATAATATTTATCAAAACATAGCTTTTTTTCTCAGGTATCTAGAGCATTTCTTGTAGACYAATTAACTCTAGCATTTCTGTTTTATTTTCTTTTTAACTTCACATTCTTTTGTTTCATTTTTTTTTTGTGCTTCTGGGACTGTTCATTACATAAAATTTAAAATGCATACAAAATGCATACTACATGTACTTTGTGATATATACCAGCTTTTGTTTGGCTTCTTATACCTTACTGTGTTTGTTTTGATGCTACATAAGAAATCCTTGTTTATTTTTTTAAAGCACTTTTAAAGATTTTTCTGTCTCATGCTTCATGGGTTTTCAAAGAATTCTTAAATTAAAAACAACAGATATTTCTGTTGTTTTTATTTAAAAATAAAATATTTTAAAATAAAAATATTTCATCCCCCCCTCCATCCAATTCTGGCCAKCCTGAGGTTATGTTTTTGAGAATGGTGAATAGATTGAGGCTATGATTGAGAAGTTTTCATCCTTACCCTCTGGAGACACACAGAACTCACCAGATCACTCTGATCCTTTTCAGAAGTATTGGAGAAAAGTAATTTTTTTTGTAATACAATTTCTGATCCTATTTCTGACCCTACAGAGACATACATTATTCAGTACACRGAGGAAAGAGGTGGTGACCACAGCTTTTTTTAGAGCTGCTGAGGAACAAGATACACACCAAGATAACTTTTTGAACTTCAGTCTTAAAAGCAAAAGCATCTATTGCATATTATGCTTACAAATTTTTTTTATTTCCTTTCTTTTTGACAAACTGTACTTCCACATTCTTAATGAATAGTAGGTTACTGACTGGATGGAAACCCTTTGGTTTCTGAAGCCTCAAGGAATCTGTGAAAAAAGAGGCCAGCTAACATCSCCCCAGATAGGACAGGGCTGTGCTCTGTCCTCATCATCTTCCTCATGTACCTTGCAGTGTTCTGGGAGAAAATGAATATTAAAAGAAGCTATGAATTTGCCTTTCAGCCAACATTTCATGTAGGTATTTCTCAGTGTCTAGAATTAGTACATGCTTTGTTTTCCCCATTTTGTTTAGGGCCTCTCAGAACCACTGCCTTGGGTATCTGAGGAAAGACACTTCCTGAACAGCACAGACATGTGAAGCTGGACTCAATGTTCAACAACAGCCAACCCTAAGCTGATGTAACTTAAATAGGACAGTTAGCTTAAGATAATATGAATAATATTTTTAAGCAAGCTGATATTTTCATGATATCGTGTGAGGCCTGTGCCATCGTTTAAAGCAAATAATAATAGATACTGTGAATAAAGTAAAACAGAAATTTAARTGGAATTATGGAGTTCTTTCCATTGTTCTCAACAAAGGGAAAATGATAATTTGTGCAAACTGCAAAAAATCTTATTATAATTATCTGTCACGATGATGCAAATAGTCTGTGATGGCCACAGTATTCAGCCTCGCACAAGGTTATCTTGTTTCTCACATCTGTTTCCCACCATGATGAAAATCTAAAGTAGGCAGAAAGTCAGAAAATGAGATGCACATTATAACCCCATGGAGGTTAAATTTATCCAGAAAAGTWATCACCAACCAGAACATTATTTATAGGTAGCTTTCCTGAGACCTTAATACAAGAAAATTACACTATAGACAGAACAAAATTTGCTTTAAATTAGAGCTCAAAGATAAGCTTGATGTCCCAGTTTTAAATGGAGGAGGTGGGAAACTGTTATCATAGTAATTCTGAGGATTTGAATTGAAGACAAATGAAACGAACACCTCAGGATTTTTACTGAGWCTACTAAATTGCAGTCACCACTGACAAAGATTATCCAGGAGTTGGTGGCTCTGACTGTAACAGTTTTGAGTAGCATTGGAACTGCAGCAATAGTAATGAAGGACATACAAAAGTGAAATTCAAAATTAGGATTTTTCATGGTAATTAAGATGTGTAGCATCTGTTGTGAGTAGTCACAGTAACAAGGTTTTGAATGTGCTTTTTTTCCATGTGTCACCAAATACTGCTGAGGTTAAATGAAAAAATCCCTCTTTACATACATTCAGCAGCTGATCACTAGCAACATCAGTGTCTGTCAAGACTTTTTTCCTTATAAACACAGGGGAGCCCTGCTGCAGTCATTGTTATGTTAAATACAACATACCTTGTCTAGCAATGCATGTAACTACACATYTACCTCTCAAAATTTCCACCTCTATTGTACAGAAGTAAGGCCTCAGTGCACATTTATTCAAAACTCCTCTGAAATCATGCAGCACTGGCACCTTGATTTGGTAAAAAATTTATGTGTGTCAAGGCTCCAGAGCTTCAAGGCATAAGTGTGTGGGTTTAAGGTTAAGTTTGCATTGCTCCTGCAGTTCACATGAAAAACCATCCTAGTGCCATTGGCAAGTGCAAAGACATCAATCATCTGCTTCACATGGGGGCACAGGAGTAGGCATGTGTGTGTGAAGCTCAAACAGCAATTCTTCCCCTTTTGACAGCCCYAGTAAATGTATAGCTATGTCTAGTTTTAACATATTTTTCCACAAGGCATGGGACATTTAGTCAAGTCACAAAATAATGATCAGAGGTCTAAAARTTGTGCGTAAAGAAATATTAGAAGAAATGAGATTGTTCATTTCAGACAGCATGTCAGGAAGCACASTAACCAATTTCCAAATGTTGCCACAGAATACAAGAAAGTGAAAAATAGTACTTTCCCTATTCAGGATGTTGGACATGTACTAGTAAATTCAAAGAAAACAAAATATAGGTTATAAACTAAAAAAATTATAACAGCAGCTAAATACTAAAATAAGTTGACTAGGAAGCTTGTGGAATCTTCTGCCATATAAGGTTTCTAAAGACAAGCTGGATAGATATCCCTCTGGTGTTTATGTGGGGGAATAATTATGGAATAACAATTTGCTTCCCAAAATAACATGTAGGTTAGGAAGTAGAGCTCAAGTTGAAAAGCTGTGCGATTTTGTGCCAGGCCAAATTTCAGCAGATACAGCTTTGTCTGGTTGGGCTTTTAAGTGATCCTTAAGTTTTACATTAAGTTATCCTGCTGTAATTCTTGGGGAGAGAGAGGGAGCACCAAGACATGGTGATCCTAAGGGACAGAGAGGGACTGGCAATGTGKTTGGTYCAACAATGGAGACTGGCTTAAGCTAAGGAAAGAAAGCAGCGGTGAATTTTTGGCTACAAAAAATGAGGGCATATTGGACTAGTTTTCATCCCATGGTCACATCTAATTGTATGATGCCTGAATATTTTCCATTAAAAAAAAGAAAAAAAYTTTAAAACTGTGCAAGTAAAACACTAATATTATAGTGTTATGATATTATATTCTTTTCATTTGAGATTGTCAAGAAATACAATTCTATAGAACACTGTTATTTATTACATTTTTCTTTCAAGTAAATATTTTAAAAGTTAAATACAGGCTGTTAGGCTGACTGCATATTAAATTTCTTAGGTTTTGTAGGGTGTCTTTTCATTCCATATTATTAGAAAATAAATTCTACCAAGAAATGAGWTTGCGTAAATAAGGACTTTCGGCAAAAAAATGTGTTTGTTTCATTTTTAAATCTAAGTTGTTGATACCCMTAGATATGTCCACGAATCCTAGTAGCAAGGACAAGATACATTAAGTATGTTATTGGAGTAGTTTCCCAAAGCAATTTTGCTGTAGTCTGGCCCAAAGCCAAATGGAAATTTATCAAATAGAGTAAATGGTAAAACTAATGGCAGCATTTCAGACCTCAGTCTTAAATGGGAAATAAAGGTTCCACAGTAAATTGGAAAGTTCATCTGTAAATGGTGGCTACTTAAATATGCAGTATGYCTACAGCAGCCCTTTAATATAGCTATAATTAAGACATATGGAGGAAAATGTATATTCACCCTTTCAGCAATAATCAAATTAATATTCAGTTAACATTTTCAATAAATAGCTTTGGTCAGTGTCAAAGAATAAGCAACAGACAGTTTTCCTCAATAAGATGGTATACGAAAAGATTGTGAGATCAGATAATCTCCTCCAAGTTGATTTTTTCCCTCRCATTTTAAGTCGCTTCTAATTTCTTACCATTTCTTTTCTCAAGGATACCAGATGTTTCTTTTTCTTCCGCTTCTGGTCTTTTCTCCATCATTCTTAGGTGAAGCCAATTGATCAAATTTATTATTTGCTTTGCAGCCACTTCTTTGACCATTAAAAGTTTCCACCAGAAAGTATTATCCCCTGTACTGTAGGCATATTTCAGGAATGATGCACTTTATGAGTTGCTCCCAGGAATGTCCTTGGACATAACTCTTCCTCCCTTCCATATTTGCTCAGACTTGGCTCTGCACCCCATACTTCCCAAACAGAAGACTCCAGTCCTTCTTGGCCTCACTGCATCTCCCCCATTGTCCTTCCCCGTTCCCAGAACTAGGTTCTTCTTTTTTGGTAGCGCTGAAAATCCTGTCAAGTTTCACTCCTGCAGCCYAGTTTAAGCTTTATACTCTGCAGATTCAGGTTCCAAATTTTATCTGTCAAGTATCATCATCATCTTTACAGATTTCTTTTCCTCTCTATTTTTTCCCTCCTTGTGTCTTTCTGCTTCTGTCTTTATTGGAGCTGTCGTTTTCTGGCATCTGATTTCCTTTCATTGCATGCTATTTATATTATGATTTTCCCAGCAAGTCTGGGACAGTAAGGATCTTCAAACTGCATCTGATCTTAAAAAAGCAGGGAGAAAGCAGAAGTGATGAAGACAAATCTGATGGATTGAAACGACCTTYGTACCAGGATAGTGTAAATACAATGAACCGGTGAAAATTTTTGAAAAAAAATACTAAAAATATGACTGAGTGATGATGATATTTATCAGAAATTCTCTTTGGAACCAATTCAGCTAGTACTGAAATTAATTTTGCTCCAGTGAAAACTGGAATAGACTGTTTTCAACCTACCACAGAAAATTTATTGGAGGTTTGGTGGAAAACCATACATATTGCAATTCTTTCAGAATCTTGATAATACTTATAATACTTTCTTGTTTTATGTTATTCTAGCTGTTTTTTTGGTGTAATCTTTTTTTTTAGTCCTTTGCAGTATTTAGCAGTGAAAGCTGAGGAATTTTTCTAAAGCAAATCACTGTTATTGTTATAGTTTTTGACAATATTTGAATGTGGAGAATTTTATCTTGTGTCTCATTTACATGTGTGTAGTGATGTATCTTGAAATGTCTGTGATACATGGATATACAACTGCATTGTCTACTGACAAATGCACTGCACATGAAATATTTCTTCTCTWTTATAAAGGGGCTGATTTCAAAAACTATAAATACCCCATAAACATTTCTATGGTATTTTCTCTGAGAGGCTGCTTTATTTTCATGTTTGCCTGATATGAGGCAGAATTTTAGATTTCCTTTGCTCTTCTATTTGTATTGTGATCTGTCATTGAWATCCTGTTGTGAATGAAGATGTGTGCTATATAACACCAGTCAGAGTGCAGGGTGTCAGTAAAAGAAGAAAAATTCATGTTTTCCATTCAGGGAGCTGTATCCCTGAAACAGAGACTTGCTGTTAATTCACAAAAGCAGTGAATTCTGAATTCTGAGGGCAAGTTTTGTGGCAAGTTATGTGGAGAAACTGTARGAAATTTGGACATGCTACAAATGCAGGCAAATTGTTGCATGGATAATGCATAAATAAAATAAGAGGATCACCAATTATTTAAATGATGAAAGATACTTTAATCCATAAAAAAAARGAAAATAATTGAACCTTCAACTGCAGTGAAATGCCTTTTCTTTACTATGTCATTTGAAAGGGTTTCCTTTTTATAATGTGAAGTTATGGTTCAGAGAGGTTTTAGCTTCATTCTTAGGCCTCATGTTGCCATTGTGTTTGTACTTCTGGACCAATATTGGACATTCAAGCATTTGATGATCGAATAAACGAAAACTGTGTTATCTAAAAGCATTTAACATAAGAAGTGCTGGACCCCATGCAGTGAGGTCAGTCTCCACGAGAATGCTTTAAATTTCATAACAGTTCTGGTCATTTTTGGATGAAGTGTAAAGGGTTATTCAGACATACTGACAGGTTTAGTAAGGGAGCAGTGACAAGAGATCACAAGTGAGGCATTCAGGGGCTTCTTATCTTAGCACATGTTGGAATATAACTCCACAATGTTTTGCCACTGGTTAGAATAGAAGGTGTAACAATTGGTCTGCCAATGAAAACATATTCTTGACAGTCTTTCAATTAATCTGGTCTAGATAAGGTGGTAGAAATAATTTAGATAGAGCTTAGTGCAGATCAATATGAAGAGAGGGTCAGAAACAGGTTTCAAAACCCCTAGGATTTTTTATCCTAAGGGAAAGAGACTTCACTTAGAGGGTGTTTTCTTGCCTTTGAGTGATACATTGTGCACCTCTAGTGCTTATGGACAAGTACTAACAGGCAGGTGAGGAGTTTTGGAGGATATGTGAAGGGAACGTAAATTGAATAGAGAATTGAATACAAGCAGAGGATCCAACTGCWGTTTTTGGTTTCCTAAATATACCATTGCTGTTGCAGAAATACAGAGGAATTGGCAAGGTTAATTGGTTCAGAGATTGAACAAAAAGTTGCTGCTTGAAATACAAATCTTTGGATCAGCTGGCTGGATGGCCAGACTGTAAAGTCATAAATTTTAATTACTCTTGCTCCTATGGAGTTTGTAGAAGACCTAATCCMAATTTCTTAATGCACCAAAATGTCTAATGACTTCTGTACAAGTGAGTGTGCAGAGAATGCACAATCAGACCTGGAATGATTATACAGCATTGGATCTTGCTACTGTTTTCTGTGCTGTGAACTGACTGTTCATTTAATTTAACCTGGAAAAATTACGTGACTGAATTGATTAGCTCTGCAATTTTCTGGATTTATACGCTGTACTGTCTTCTTTGTGTTTCTTTCAGGTCAAATACTACAATACACTTTTCTCAAGGTTTCTTTGGGATGACTTTTCTCAAGAACTAAGTTAATAAGTCATGCTAGCAAAAGAGGGGAAAAGAAKAATAATTCTGGTTGTTTAATCTTTGTTTACATGAAATTATAAGTTTTGCCACCATAGTCAAAAACATTTTCTGTTAATGTGATTGCTTTGATACCTTTGCTATCACCATTCCTCCTTGGATTGTTTTATCTAGGAACTTTTTGTCACGTATGGAGAAATTCTGTGCATTTTTTAAGAGCAGAGTAGATATTGCAGCTTAATGATATAAGGGAGAKCTTGAGCTAGTGAGTTGTTAGACTGATCATCATCACCTGCAAAAGGGGCAGTTAGGTATAGAGGGGTCCATGACTCCTCCTGCTCCCTGAAATATCTGTGTTGAGTTGCCATCTACAATTCCCTGATTTTTGCTTTAGAATTTTTTGCATATTCACGTCTGTTTTTTACCACTTGATCCCTTGGGCTTGTCATGGGGGGCTGTGASGACCAATGGCTCTCACCACCCCAGTGAAAAGAAAAGGGCAGCTCCACAGTACTTCCTCACAACTTAGCAGGGGCGGGAGAACCTGCCCTTGGAATTTCCTTGTGATAGAACCTATTATTGAAACTGGGGACAGTTTAGGGGGCATTAGCTAGAGATGGATACTGGGTGTCACACCTGGCACTTGTGATCTGCAGGGCCCTGTCCACGTGCGTTGGAAACTCACTGCAGTCACTGCACATGGGGTTTTTTTCCTTTCGTACATCTAATACTGTAAAAGTGGCATTCGTGTATTAATGTACAGCAGCTTCCTCTCTGTATTTGTATGACATTTTTAGAATTTCTTATTTATCTTTCACATATCTTTTTCCTTTCTTTGTCAGGAGCATTCATATTTCAGGCAAAAGTAAGTAGCATTGCCTGTTCCTGAGGTTGCCAAGCAATCTCCTTGATACATACCTTTTTTCAGTTACTTATAACTCAGCCAGACTCTAGCTGTTTGTGATGAATTTTTCCATGCCAATTTCTGCCTCCAGCTGAATCTTTGCATCAAAATGTTTCAAGCTTTTCTGAGAATGATGCTAGGGGAAAATAAGTTGTTTTGTTCATATGATTCAGAAGCTTTGTTTTGAAATACTAAAATATCTTTTGTTTGGAGGAGARGGAAGAGATGAGGAAGAAGCAGAAAGATTGCAAAATATGAAATATGTGTTTTTTTCATTCCAAAAAAAGGCGCTGGACCAAAAGTTAAGTAAGTGCAGAGACCCAGATTTTGGAAGACAGAATCCTGGGAAGGTATATTGGGCAATCAGGAAAATGTCCAAGGGGTATGTACGTGAAGTTGGACCCAGGAATCAGTAGGGGCATAATGTGACACATCAGGGAGGGACCCAGAACAAATAGACCTGTCGTCCTAGGGAGTATTTGGAGCCTGGCATCTGGGGGAAGCAGGGTGTTTAAGCAAGGATACTGAGACAGGAACCGTCCCTGGAGTCCTGGGATACTCAGCATGGGGCTGGGAACATGGCAGCTGGGATTTAACAAAAACATTTTCTTGTGGGGTTTCACTGCATGATCACTGACTACTTTTCCATAGCACCCCAGTGTCATTCGCTGTGCAAAATGAGGCATCTCTCCATGCTATTCTACATTCTATTAAGTAAAGGAGAGTCTTGTTTGCAGGACATTAATCTCTTTATGTAATTAATTTCATAAGCTGGGAACAGTCACAAATGCCACACAAATGGTGCAGAATCTTGCAATCCAAATTTTCTGCAGTAAAAACAAGTTAATGTAACAAACAGTGAAAACAAACTCTGCTTTCTAATGTCGTCCAGAGCCTGAGGTGGCTTTGGAATGCGTGTTCAAAATGAAGGCGGTGCTGGAAATCAATCTAAAGCAATTGTAAGACTCTTAATTAAAATTCATTATAAACAAGAACAAAAGAGAGAATTTTTTTTTCCTCTTCACAATTCTCTTTTGCTTCCTTTGCCTTCTTAGGGATGTTTTCCTTTTTCCTATTTTATTCTTTTGCCTCTTATTTAAATACAGAGACTGATTTAGCTAGCTGAGATTTCATCTTTTGTAGCAATACCRTGACCTGTGACCAGAAGGGCAGTTAACAGCGCTGACTTAAAGAACCTAAGTCTGGCAACTGCCAGGTCTTGAAGGGGCTGGTAATTCTGTGTGATGTGTTTGCCTTTAATAGTGAGTTTGCAAGTGGGAATCTACAGCTCCAAGTGAAAATATTTTTTCCTTTTCTTTCGTCTTCAATTTCCAGTGCAATACTCTTGTCCTTCCTTCTAGAAATAACAGAATTGTTTTATTTTTGTTTCTTAATAAAGAATAGTATTTCTGCAAACTGATAAAGCAGGAAATTTTCTTTTTAAATACTCTGTACAATAAAGATAAAGGAATAAGAAATATWATTAAAAAGAAAACCCTTGGTAAACAAGTACTCTAAAGCCTCTGTATTCATGACTTGAGCATTATTCAACAATCTAWTGTTGTCCTATCATATGGTCATTTGACACCTTTGACTATTCAGGCCTATTTAGTCCTTCAAAGTAACACAGGAAGAGAAGGAATAGCAGTAAATTAAATGAATTGAATGGTGCTCTAAAAACTGGGGGGTTTGTTCCTAGCTTTGTCAATTCACCTTTTTAATTAATAAAGAGACAAAAAAACGCCTTTTCATTTACCGTGTAGTCTTTGGCTGCTGAATATTTGACTCTATATGCCAGGAGTTGATCTACATAAGGGCTGAATGTCTCCAGTGCAATTGAAAGTGATGTAAAATGCAATTTGAACATTTAAACATCCTACATAATATTAAATTGCTTGAAAAATCATGACCTCTTTCACAATTTGCATTCTGTTCCTCTATTCTCAGTTTTCTCATTTGTAGGAATGAAGCTAATATTATTTCCTCTGTCTCAGATTCATTCATCCTGGTAATGGCCGGTAACAAAGAATGATTATTCAGAGTCAATTGTAATTTTCTGCAGCAGGTGAGATGGATCAGTGGGCTCTGTCTTTTTCTCAGAGGGTATGTCCTTTTTTCAATAACAGTCATCAGCATCACCTTCCTTGATAAACCTGGGCAGGCAACCGGCACATTGAATTGGTCTACAGGAGATATTTTATTTTGTGGATTTACAGATTGTCAAAAATTTTCCAGCAAGAGTACAGATATGTGGACTGAACCAAGGCCTTTTGAATAAGAGAAACTTTCTCCCCTCTGCTTACCCTTCATGGATGCATTAAAAATTGTTGACAGTCTTGCAGAGGTCTCTGGGCTGCAGGTTAAAAGCGACTTTATAGACACTGAACTTTCTGACTCAGCTCTCTGTAGACATGAGGTTTTCACTGCAGATATCTGCATTGTACAAATTCTGGAGATAAAAGGAGACTTTTATGGAGAGCTCTTCCTGGACATTCAATCTGCTTTAATATCTCTATATTTAAACCACATTTGGACTACTTTTATGTTCATTTAATGCATCTTATGTTTGTTTAGTTTTCCATTAGAAACAGAAGCGTGCAAAATTAATGTATATAGCTTGATATATATATATGTATAGTGGAACACAATAAATATAGCTTGATATAAATATATACAGTGGAACAGAATTCATTCAAATGTGGTCCCCAATGACTGTCCTGCTACCTACACATACCAAAGGATGGACTACAAGGAAGAGATCCCTAGCACTATATTAGCTGAAATTGCAGTCCTGTTTGGCCATCAATGGCAACCCACCTAGAAAACACAAATGTGCTTTAAATAATGCTAGAAGGTAAATAAAAAGAAACAAWAAAGCTATTTGTGCTACTAATTTGAGAAAGGATTCAAAAGGCTAGTCAAACAGCTCTATTTTGCAGTCTCATTTTAAATTATTCATCGTGCTGGACCTGCAGAAATAATGACAAAGCACAGGGGATATGGTTTGATTAACCCAAAGCTTTATTAACTTCATTCATCTGGGAGTTATCTGGCAGTAATTTGTGCCGTATAGGTTATCACGCCATTTTCACTCTTTATGACCTTTTTAGAAAGGATTATCTTCAGCCTCATCCCTGTCCACACCCACCGGTACAGGCTCACTGCAGCTGCAAGCAAGTTTGGTGGCCTGTTAATCAACACATTTTACTTTTGTCAGTCATTTCACACATCACGCTGTCTGTTGCAACCTTAAAAATCAGTTTCAGACTCTTTACTAYGCTCTGGGGAAAGGCATAGGAATTACACTAAAATATGACAGTCTCTTTAGTGTTACCCTAACCTGTTCCAAAGTCCCACAAGGTACAGGTGTCAGACTGTAGAAATGGAATGGACAGTCTCCTGYACCTCAGCTGGAATTGTTCACCAAACTTTCTTACCTGTATCCAGTCACAATTCCATGTATACYCTTACAATAAGCTCCAGGTGTCTGGAGACAGTACAGATGATAAAATTGCTCACTCTGCCTCATTCTCTTTCCTAATGTTGTGGAGAGTGGACATGTCCATGTATGCCCTGTGCATGCTTGTTTCTCTGCTGTATACAGTGCTATTTYTCCTCAGTCTTAAACCAGACTGCACAAGCAATACTTGAGATTGCTCAGAACTAGAAGTAGCCATAAGGAACGAGATTCCCATTTTCAGCCTCTTTCATCAAAATATAATCCCTGAATCCCTCAGCTAGTATAAAAAAATTAATGGAAGTGTCTTGTAGCATTTTCTTTAGCTTCCCTGCTTTGTATTTGGTACCTCAAAGTCAAAAGACCACTCCACTCCTGTACTTTAAGTCTCCAAACCTCCAGATATCCAATCCTTGCCAAGGCAGTTACTTTTTTTCAGTGGTAAACAGTGCACAAATGCCACCTGGAATGTGATTGAATGCAATGAAAACACATTGTTATTCTGGCATACCTAAACTAACCAGGGACAACAGATGTTCTTTAAAGAATACTAGGATAATTCTTTTGACTTGACTAATTAACTGGCAATTCAAAATGGTTCTGTTTTCCATTTCCATTTCACTGTGCTCATATGCATTTCTGATTTGCTTCACTTGAGATTTTCTTTATGAGCAAGAAATTTGAMGGWTCTGCTTAGCCTAACATCCATTAACCAAATTTCCCCTGAAGTTCTGACAAAGAATTGGGAAGATTTCTATAGCACACAGCAAAGCTCCTCCGAATAGTCAGTGCTGTCCTGAAGGAGAGTTGAGAAAATTCATATTCACTGGGGAGATGGAAATCAAAGTGCAGGCAACCTTAAAGCATTAGGCAGCCCAGAAATCTTTTTACTTTTATTCTTAGGTAATAGGTCTTAGATTTCCCTCTGACTCATTGGACTGAATCTCACAGACAAACCTGGCAAATATGAGGGAACTTGCCTCCCTTCCAGCTGTCAGGGAGCTAACCAGAAGTTGTTTGGATTTCCTCCAAACAGATATTTGCTATGTACGTGTGATTCTGTGCATGGAATGGAACACTTGAAGTGCTTGATACTTTGTGTTTGAACTCCATGCTTTTTTGCTTGACTGTGATGGATTTACCATGAATACTGAGAGTGTTGCTTCTACTCAGTATGCAAGCAGGAAAAAAATGTAAACTGAAGAAATGGCTTCTAACATAAAATTTTATGAATTGGTAGATTTTCACTTAGCATAAGAGAATATAATAGACTATTTCTGTTGGAAGGGACCCACAATGATCATCTCATCCAGCTGTGAGATTTATTCAGGGCTGACTAAATGTTAAAACACAATGTTAAGGGCACTGCCCCAAYACCTCTTAAACACGGACAGACCTAGGGCACGGACCACCTCTCTAGGAAGCCCATTCCAGAACTTGACCACTCCCTTGGTAAAAAAATGCTGCTCACAATTCAGACTATGTCTTCTTGGCATAGCTTTGAACCATTTCCATGGGTCCTGTCAATGAATACCAGGGCAAAGAGCTCAGCATGTCCCTCTCTATGTTCCCTCCTCAGGAAGTTATAAAGAACAATGAGGTCATGCCTCAGCCTCCCTTTCTCCAAACTAGACAAACCCAAGGTTCATAGTTGCTCTTTATGGGACATTCCTTTCAGCCCTGTCAGCAGATTTCTTGACCTCCTCTGGCCATGTTCGAGTGTCATAGTGAAGATGGCCGTGCACTCAGAGTACTTCATTAAACACTTCAGGGGGCTTCAAGTGTCAGCACCATCTTATGTAGGAGTCTTTCATACCTCTTCTGTGTAGCAATCCTATGGGCAGCTCCACACAGCTCTGGCTCTTTCTTTCCTTCTTCTCTCTTCCTGCTGCTGTTCCAGCTCACTGGCTCCTGTCCCAAGCACGGCCATCAAACCCTGTCTGTCCCTCGTACAGTGGCTGACCTTATCTATCCCTCACACAACCTCCTGTTCCCTTGTCCTCACGGCAYGGCCAGCAGACTCCAACTGACTCTTCACCAACTAACTCATCTTTAATCACACCCAACTGTGAGGGCAAGGCTGTTCCCACTCTTTGGTATTTAACACAGCTGCAATATGTCAGAGGCAGGGTTGCCTTTAGCACTATCTCTATTTTACCACATTCAAGGACCTTCACATCCTTCCTAAACTGTGCACAGAGCACTCAAGATGAGGCTGCACCAACACTGAGAACAGTAGGATGATCTCTTCTGATTGGCTGAGGATGCTGAGTTTGGTGCACCCCAGGATGACATTTGCCCTCTGGGATGCCTGGACCCACACTGCTGACTCCTACTGAGGCTGCTACCAGCCAGCACCCCCAGACCTCTCCAGCCACTCCTCTATCAATTTATATCTGTGTCTGGCATTATTCTGTCCCAGGCACAGGATCCAGAATTTTGCCTTGTTTAATTTCATCCCATTGTTCATTACCCAATGCTCCAACTTATCTAGACCCTGCTCTATTGTCTCTGGTCCCTCAGGAGGGTCAACAGCACCTTCAAGTTTGGCATCATCAGGTACATGAAGGCAAAAATATAAGGAGTATCTGGTAGATACTTCTTAGATTAAAATTTGAAGAAACAAATCTTGTCATTTTAATAGAACACAAAAAAAGTATGTATATGTCACTTTCGGGGKTTTTTTTTCCAAACCAGGAGAATATTAGCAATCCAGAGTATTTGAGGGTGCTTGGATAATTGCAGATAACATCTTAATATTGGAGTTCCTTTGAACATCTTTGTTCTAACCACAYCAAAAAGTATGTATGTATCAAATATGATATTACTGCTCAGCAGACCCTCTCAACTTTCAAATGTCAAAAAGCAAAAAAAGGCATTGTCTCTGTATGATGCTTTATAGAAGTTAGCTTCTAATGAATAAGTACTTTAATGAGATGTTAAGAGAATTTAGGGATTTTTGACAATTTATTTCTGTAACGAACAGAATCCGCCATCAATGATTCATAGCTGAATTTTGCACTTTTTCTGGGCAATAGASTCCCTCAAGGGATTGTCTGGATTTGTCCTCAAACGTGTACAATTCCATGGAATCTAAAATAGTGTCTGGCTACYTCTTTCTAAATTGCTGAACATAACTGAGATGAGGAAGCTACAAAACTGGTGACAATACAAAGTGAGAGCAACATTTTACTACCTAGTGAACCTTAAGCATTTGCCTTTAGGTATTTCAGTATAGCCAGTGTTTGTGCAGCCTTTTTGAATACCACSAGGATTGACTTACAGCTCACATGGACAACAAGTCTATCAAATCTGGTTTCAAGATGTATTTGTTCCAGTTTCAAAAAGGCTGTGGAATGTTGAAAATCTCCAAAGATCACTTGGCTGCMTAATAGAGATGAAGATACGTGATGTCCGTGGCATCTCTTTGTCTAGAGCAGCAGTGCCTGATGAAGGTCTTGCTTGGGAAATCCTCAGTGCATAGTAACCACAAAAACACTAGGTACTTGAATGTATCAGGAAGAAATGTTCTGATGTAGAAAGACTGACAGACATACCCAAGGAGATATCTTATTTCAAGCATTTGAAGGAAAAAAGAGTAAAATAAAAAAGAAGGTTTGGCACTTAGTATTCATGAGTAGAGTTGTGCAAATAATAGATATTTTGGTTCAGTGGCCTTTCAGAAATGTATATAAATAAAATTTCTTGAGGTCTACTGAACATATTCAATTTCTGTTTTCTTTTTACAGTGCACTTACATATTTCTGTTTGACAAAATTGAAATGAGATATTTTGTTTTTTCAACTTCTAATCCCTCTATTTTCTGCCCAAGACTATTAATCAAATAAAATCAACAACAGTTTAATTGCTCAAACTATTTCTTCAGCATTTTTTTTCTTCAGAGTACACTTTGAACAGCTCTGCTTATGAATATTTTGTGCATAGGCAAAGAGTGAATATTTAAAACACTGCTTGTATAAGTAAATTAAAAAAAATAAAAGCTACAGGTCCTGAAAAGGAAAGCAATGTTTATTCAATCCATACACATGCTAAAGCATGTTTCAGTTTTAAGCATTCTCTAGCATGTGTCAAAGTTCATAAGCCAGGACAGAATCAACAACTTTCCAATGAATTAATGGTGCTTGGCTTTAGAAAGATGTAGGCATAGACTAACTAGGAATCACAGAGAAATAAAATATTTTGCAATAGTTGCTATAGGGACTGTAGGAATGCAGATCTAATAGGAAAAAGTAGATTTTGTAAGTGACTGCTGCAAATAATTTTTTTCAGGATGAAGTACCCAAGTTATTTAGCAACAAAAAAAGTATGTTTATATTGGCTAGTAAAAATGTGTAAATTTCTAGCATCTGCAGAATCATAACCTTTGTCTGTCTTACACAAAAAAAAGGTCAATACTACCTGCCATATATATTTGTTAAACAAAGGCTTGATCTAACAGAAATGCTGGGCACTAGAAAAGTCTGGGCATCAGACTAGTATTGATGCCTTCAGTTTTAGCTTTTATATTTTTCAGATCCTGTACTGGATGAGTATATAACTCTGAACTTCATATAGACTGTTATAAGCTCTCATCACAATTTGGTCAGACAGAACAATCCTTCTGGGCTTGGGAGCCAAGGCCACACCATTTGCCCCAGGCCCTKGAAAGTAAAAACAAAAGTGAATCGGGGGGAGAGGCAAACCAGGSGAATGTGACTTCATTACCTGAAGCTATAACTGGACAATTAACCTCTGATATGCATATTGACCAAACATAGATCCATCTGAGAAAACTCATGACTGCTCTTTATCTTGGGTGTAGCCTCTGCCAGGCTTTTGTACTGCCCAAAGTAAAAAAGGCCTTTATTAAATACCCACTTTAACTCTGTCTAGCCTCTGTTCTAGGTAGCCTCTCCAGGCATCACTATAGTCACTCAGGTAGTAGMGTATACAAAAGCTGTGTTTGAAAGCAAAACAAGTGAGAGGCTCCAAGTCAGAAATACAATTTAATAGGAAGCAAGAAAAAAAAAA